>JAEIHY010010890.1:0-10579 GCA_018904565.1 Drosophila tsacasi
GAATGGCGACTGGGCTCAGCGAACAGACTGGCATCGCGTGGTGGTGTTCAAGCCCAACCTGCGCGACACCGTTCTGGAATACCTGAAGAAGGGCCAGCGCACCATGGTGCAGGGAAAGATCACCTATGGAGAGATCACTGACCAGCAGGGCAACCAGAAGACCAGCACCAGCATCATAGCCGACGATGTACTCTTCTTCCGCGATGCCAACAACTAGAATAGAAGCCGAAAAAAGTCCAGAAAACCAAACCTAATCTTAAGCACAAAGTTGAACTTGCAGCATTGTATGCATTTAGAATATTTGGATATATATTGTGTTACCAAACGTCAGATTACATGCCTTGAGTTATGTATACTTATGCAATGTCCATGGGCTCATCGTCCGCAATCAGTTGGCAGGAGCAGTTGACGGCGCCTTTCTTGGCTTCCTTGTCCTCCATCAACCTTTCAAACTCATCCTGCACTTTACTAATCTGAGACTCGAATTGGTTAATTTGTTTATCCATTGAGTCCAGGGTGGCCGTGTGGCAATTTATGATACGACTTATCTGCGGATGGCTTTAATTTTATGGATTGTTAGGATTTGGATTCGAATTTCGTACCAAATTCCTGGGAGCTAGTTTCTCCAGAGCCTCCTGGTGGAACTCCTCTATCTCGGCCTTTATGTTGTTGCACTGAGCAGCTGTTTTGTCGGTGGCCAAAAGCAGTTCGAGAAGGTCCTCGTAGGTGGCACGAGCCAAAGGATAAACACGGTTCGGTGGATACACAGAGTCTGTTTGGCAAGTCCTCTCCAGTCGGGAGATGATCTTCTCCGCCTCAATCAGGTTGGTCTCGTTCTCATTTAGGTCCATTTCCAGCCTAAGCATGCAGCAGTTTAGTGAGTTTACCAACTGATCAACTGAGAGAACCTGGTAATTAGGAAAGAGTTGTTAACATACATATAAGTTAAAGCATTTTGGGTTGAAGGGAACGCTAACATTTCTCGCGTTGTCTATGCACTTCTGCTCCTGTTCTTTACAAAACTGATTCTTGGTTTCAAAGTCCGATGCTAGTTCCTCCAAATCACGAGTCAGAATTTCGACCAGCATGTCGAGGTGCATGAAGGACATTGGTCCCTCTGACATGGTGTCTTCACACAAAATTTGGTTCTAGTTTGGTGACTGTACTAGAATATCTTGGAATATTTCACTAGTAATAGGTGTAAAGGGTTTACTATGCTTACTTTTGGTGTTCCTATTTGCTATGGAATTTTTGTTTCCCTAGTTTATATGTGTTGCCTTATCATGACTTTTAACTAACTCACTATATGATATATTTTTTGACATAATATTATATGTGAGTTAACTTTAAATTCTACATCTAATCTACAAAAAATCAATAAGTAGGGCTTAAGCTATTAAAACATGATTTTAGTAAGAGGCCTTATATTATTGGCTTATATATAATGGCTCCTCTATAACAATAAACGCAAATTTCTTACTCAATTTTAGCTTGTCTAGTATTTCCTGGGCACAAATTAATTATGGTTATAATGATTAGATAAAGGTTTTATTTTAAATATAAACAGGTAGTTTTTATTTATCTAAATTCGCAAAAGTCAAGCGATTTTGCTTTATTATTTTGATATAAATATTAATAGAAATATAAATACTAAACTAGTCAAGAGCTGACTTTCTTAAAGGTGGTGATCACGTCTTAAAAGAGCACTATCTCGTTTTAAAAAATATTTCCTATGTATTTCTATTACTGTCTGAGAACTCCTACCAACCTTTATCTTATTCAAAAGCTCCCTGTAATGTTAGGCTTAAAATATGAATGCAATGAGAAGTACTCCGAAAGACAAATAGCTCTGTCTGTCATCCATCAACATTGGTGGCCCACTCAGACCCGCGATCCACAAGCGGCCGAGAAGCTCTCTCCACTCCCATATGTGAGCTTGGAGCGGCGACCTTATCGCCATTTGGAGGCTTCTCTGTGTGCGAGTATGTGCTAAGTATTCAGCCAGAGCCATCATGGTTCGATTTCTCGCCGAGCGGCACAGTTCGCAGTTAGCTTTTTGCCAGTTCAAATGCTGTCGGCTGTCGGAAGAGTTGAGAGCTGATCGAGCGCACCGTCCGCGGTTTTTCCTTTCGAGCACGTTGTCTGACTCGGCGTCTCTGCGCGACTATCAGTGCACTGTCCATGTTTACTCCACTTCTGCGGAAGATGAGAATTTGTTGAAAGCAGGCAGCTCCTCAAGAACTTCCATTTATCATCCTCGAATATAACACAAATAACAAACAAATAAAATATGGCCGTGGATTATGTGCTGGAGGACCTCATGGGAAAGCTGGGTAAGTTGTTGGGTTGAGGAGCGGTGAAGCTGAGACTTTCTGGAGGTCAGCTGTTACGTTACGTTGCCAGGCGTCTCCATCCCGCTCTGATAAGGCGCCCGGGTTGCTCTTATCATTTTAAGAGCTCTTATCAGCCCTGCAAACTTGTCCCAGGCCCGGCAGCTGCCGCGGGGCGGATAATGGATAACACGCTTGAATATTTGATTTAGCCGCCAGCGGTGTGACGACGACGGACGACGTTCTTTTCTGCATTCAAATTTCCTAATTAAATTTTTGCTTTTAATCTGCAACTGTCCGGTCCGTCACGTATTCAAAGGAAGCCGCCGCCTCTAATACAGTTTTAATTACAACTATTTTTGCTCAGTTTTTTTTTTCAATCTAATAAATCCCCAAGGCCTCGGCAAGTGATAGACATCTATGACAGCTGGACAGAGTCTCTGGCGACCTGTTGCTCTCTAAACACTGTCTCTCAGCGGAATAGGCTTAGAATAGGTTTGGCTTTAAGTCAGAGCTTAAGTAGGTTATGAAGTGTCTAGCGAAATGACTTAACTTTAAGTATAGTATAGCCATAAAATACACAACTATTTATTATGATTAAAATTAGTTTGTTACACTTTTTATCCAGCCTTGAAATAAATTCTAGGGCTATTTGTTTGTGTCGCCTATCTTGCAGATTTTCAATTTGTAGTTTAAGGGTTATCTTTAGTTTGGTATTATTTTATAACAGAAAGTATGTGCGCTAAAGTAACCTCCAGAGCTAATTAATAATCTATATGGGTTAATTTAGTTTATGGACTTTTAATTTTGAACTGCTGAGTTATACTTAATTTGATTTACAAACCCATTCCGATAAGCTGTATTGAATTACAGATAAACAATCGCGTGGGGGAACAGCCTAGATTTTTTTTAAAGTGGTTGAACCTTCTTGGCCGACTTTAGCACAGTGACGCTAAAACCGGCAAGTAAACATGGCTGAGTTTAGGAGAGCAACGTGGGATTGCAGATTGCTTTTGTCACAAGACTCTAAGGTGGGCTTGTCATAAACATCTTGGGATCCCTGGGGGAATTTTCATTTAATTTACAGTGCAATAGAACTCTGCGGTTTATGCACTGCAGTTAGCTAGCGAGAGATAAGCTTTATTTTATATTTTTATGTAAAACAGTTGGTAACAATTGTGGGAAAGCAGGGAAAGCTTAGCGGACGGAAAGTTCCAGTTGTCTTAATTACAAGCATTATAGTTACATGGTAACATGAGGCCATATTAGGCCCAGATTTCACATAAAATTCTTAAGTACGAAGTTGGTAAATAATTCTTAAATTTATTGTTATTTTTTTTTTATATACATTTCGTAATCGTTTAAATATGTATTATCATGCCTTTATCTTTCTGCTACTGTTTAACATTTGAGCTGTCATAGATTAGACTGAAAAAATGTCATAATTAAAATATATTTATCTCACCTGCTGAGCTTTTTTGCATCTTCTTTCACCTGAGTTGTAAAGCGACAATTTTTGCAACACTTTTCACTGGAATTGATCTGAAACTAAAACGGAAACGGGTTTTTCATTTAGCAGTCTAGAAAACGTGAAGTGTGCCGGCTGGAAAAAAGTGAAAGAGAGGTGCAGAGAGGGAGTAATAAACGCATTAGAGGCTTTTTTTAACGTATTAATCTTATTATTTATTTATACATTCATTCGCACACTCATAGCCGTGTTTGTGAAATGCAAAAATCTCAAACTGGTTTGTGGTTCAGCACCGGCACCCCCCTCAGACAGTCCCCCCAAAGTTCACATGTCGCTCTCTCAGGTGTATTTACTTTTGTTGAAGGCCTCTTTGGCGGACAAGTAGCTCTAATTACTTCGAATTTGGAGGCGTGTTATAGAGCGGAATTCGTGACTTTCTGGCCGAAAGAAGGCTACCATGTATGTACATATATATGAGTGGCAACGACTTTCAAAGTACTTCCACGTGTGTGGGGCTAGAACAAACCTAAAACGGCCTTCAATAACACATATTTCTATATGCTATGAAAGTGAAAATGTTGGTTGTAACTAGTTACAGTTTGAAGAAGATCCATAGTCAGTATGAAACCCTGATCTACCTCAACTAAAACTATATTGGATTTTAAGAGAACTAACAAAATAATAAAGAAAATAATAGTAAACAATTTTGCGGTATAATAGAAATGAATATCCGATTTTTTATTATTATTGGTATATTGGATTATTGAAATTGAGATCCATATTCCATTGGCTTATCAGAATCACTTATCACATCTACATTACGCCCAGAGCCAGAGCCAGAGCCAGAGCCCTCTATGTTTATCTTGGTTAGTAAACAAGCTGTGCTTTTAATACACAATTATACCTGTGTGTTACCTGGGCTCTTAAAGAGAACCGCAAACAATGAATGAGAGCCACAACAATGTCACATTCAAGAGGCACTTGGCAACCATAATAAGCCTAGGATGTCATAAATGCGAGCCAAAACAATAGTGCTGATACAATATATTGTATATAGCCTCTGATAATCCGTTATGATTTGATGATATGAGAATTTACTATGCCAGGTTTCCCTGGTTATCAATATGATTTCACCCCTATCGATTGCAAACCTTGTCGCGACAATTATACGCTGATTATGTATATTGGGGGGGAGTAATTGAATTTAATTAAGGAATTTCAAAATTGAGATTAATTAAGACATGCCACCCCTTTGGTTTACACTCTCGATGACATAATTTTACACTCTCTGGGCAATCATTTCAATTATGAAAACTTAAAATTCTCCGACGAGTATGTAACGTAACGTAACGTAACTCTCGGGCGGGGGAATACGTAACTTTCTGTTTGAGGGCGAAAGCATCGCATCCCATCATCGCCTAAACGATCAATAAACGTAACCCACAAATCAATTGAAATGGCTGATTGAACATTGGACCGTTCATGTGTCAAAACCGAGTATCTAGGCTACACGACCATCGGCCAAGCCGCTAGAAATTTACACAGCCCCTCGGTGCCCTCTATCAAACGCGATCGCCATCGAAGTCATAATCGATTCAATGCATTCTCATTCTCCGCCAAGACATCCAGTCCAGGCCTCTGAAACTAAACCAAAACCAAAGTGTGGGCAAATATTTGAGGGGCATTTGTATGCGTTTCAATTGAAATCGAATTGAATAAATTCCGCTTGATTTAATTGCACAGCCTTTCGAGTGACGCCAATGCCGGAGACACACCATAAAGTGTCCGTCTCATCTACATAAAAGTGGGGTGTTTCTTTCGCTTTCTTTTAGCACAGTTTCTCTTTTAAATATATTTCTATAATCAATCATGTAAATTACTATAATATGTGGTATATAGTAAAGCCTGAAAATATAAATATAGATCTGTAAATGTAAAACTGTAAATATAAAAAATATATAGTTAATTTAATAAAAACTAATAGTACTTCGTTGTTTTTATATATATTTTGTAACGATCTTGAATTTGTCCAAAGTCTAATTTACATATCATTTACATTTACTAACAAGACCCAAATCTTTTCTCTTTCCAGTATTATTTAAAGAAATTCTTGAAGTTAAGGGTGGTATAGCTTCATATAATTAATTTTGTTTGGCCGTTAAACAGTTTTTTTATTTTTGACTCTGCTGTAAACTAATTAAATAATTAAAAACCACAAGTCATAAGAATATAGATCTCTGTCGATCTCTGCTGCTTTCTGTTCGCATGTTACCCCAAATCTAGAAATAGACAATTTGCTTATAGATTGTCGGAAAATGAGAGTTGTTGTTATAGAGACGTTGTCATTCATAAAAAGGTTATTTCTTTTAAAAAAGGTGCAGTTTTTGGAAAGGAAAAGGGTATAAATCTTAATCATATATTATAACAGTTTAGTTCAGCCCAGAAGAATGCAATTAGTTCAGCCCTAAACTAAGCTTTTCAAAAAATTAACAGGCTTTAATCTTTTATAACAATTTATAGCAGATCTCTTTCGCTCCCTGCCTGATTTCTGGTCGCCTGTTGTTAGCCCAACTCGATAAATGGACAATTTACTCAATTTCTCAGTTATATCCAAAATTAAAAACTCTTTCTTCCCCTTCTTTTTTCCAGGGGAATTTGGCAAGTACCAATTCCTGCAGTTTTTCCTGCAGGTGCTCTCCGGCCTCACCGCTGGCATGCACATGCTCTCGCTGGTCACCGTGGCTGCCGTCCCGGAGCACCGCTGCTTCATCGAGAATGTGGACAACAGCAGCCTATCGATGACGCCATGGAACTCCAGTGCCATACTGGCCGCCATACCGTTGAATCCCAACGGTGAGCTCGACTCCTGCCACATGTTCGATCCGAGTGCTCCGGGCACCAATGCGACGGTGGCCTGCAAAAGTTACGTATACGACACGACGTACTACAAAACCTCACGCACCATCGACTGGAACTTTGTGTGTGACCGCCGGTGGATGGGGGCCATTGTCCAGACCGTGTTCATGCTGGGCGTGTTCACCGGCGCCGTCACCCTTGGCGGACTGGCCGACAAAGTGGGTCGCAAAACTGTGTTCTGCTGGTCGGCTCTCATCCAGCTGATCATCGGCGTGGGAGTGGCCTTCATTCCGGAGTATTTCTCATTCATGGTGGCACGCTACCTGCTGGGCATTGTGGGATCGGCTGGTGCCTACATCTGCGGATTTGTGCTGACCATGGAGCTGGTGGGACCCAGCAAGCGGACGGTGTGCGGCATAACTTTCCAGGTGAGAGGGAGAGATCTTTGCTACTGAAAGAAACCTTTCGAATAACATCTCCTGATCCACTGCAGGCCGTCTTTGCTGGTGGCATAATGCTGGTGGCCGGCTGGGGTGCCATCATCCAAGACCGGCAGCTGCTTCAGGTGATCTACGGACTGCACGGCTGCCTGTTTTTGGGCCACTGGTGGTGGCTCGACGAATCTCCACGCTGGCTGTGGATGCAGGGTCGTGCCGCCGAGGCGGTGGACATCGTGGCCAAGGGCTTGAGGATCAACGGATCGGGCATACCTGTGGACAAGGAGTACTACGTGCAGAAGGCCAAACAGCAGGCGGCGGCGCAGGAGAAGAGCAGCGCCGGACTGAGCGACCTCTTCCGAACGCCCAATCTGCGGATGAAGACCCTGAACGTGTGCCTCTGCTGGTTCGCCAACTCCCTGGTTTACTACGGACTCTCGCTGAGTTCCGGCAAGCTGCACGGCAATCCCTACCTGATCCTGTTCATCATGGGCCTGGTGGAGTTCCCCAGCTACATAACCATTGTGTTCGTGTTGGATCGCCTGGGTCGTCGCTCGATCACCTCCACCCTGATGCTGGGTGGCGGCCTGTGCTGCATCGTGGCCGCCTTCATTGCCCAGGGTAGCAGCACCTCCACGGCGGTGGTGATGGCTGGCAAGCTCCTCATTGCTGGATCCTTTGCCGTGATCTACAACTACTCGGCGGAACTGTTTCCCACCGTCGTCCGGAACTCGGCCATGGGCCTGGGCTCTATGTGTGCCCGTCTGTCCGGAGCCCTCACGCCTCTAATCTCGCTGCTGGACTCGTTCGATCCCAAGATTCCCGCCGTGCTCTTTGGCATAGTGGCCCTGCTCTCAGGCTTCTGGGTGATGTTCCTGCCGGAGACCATGAATCAGCCCATGCCCGAGTCCATTGAGGATGGTGAGAACTTTGGCAAGGGCGACACTTGGTTCAGTCAGTGCGCCGGTCGCAAGCAGCGCCAGAATAGTGTCTATCCCGAAGATCCCGAGCAGATGGTGCCGCTCAAGAACATCGAGAGGAAGTGAGGCCCAAAACCAAAGACGATTGATTGTCCGAAGTTCCGAAAGAACCAGTTCAAATTCCTTGTTACACGCCTGTTTTTCTTTGTTGTTAAGAATTCTTCTATTTGTATTGTACTCTTCTGCCTAGCTAGTGTAAGCTTTAAGATTTGCTATCATTCATTCCATCTTGTTTTGAGAATAAAAAACAACAGAGTTGGCAAGTTGTCTTGCATACTTAACTAAGTCTGGAAGGTCTAAAGTTGGCTCTAAGAGTAGTACTCTTCTTTTTTCCATAACCCATATTAATATCCACGAATCAGAAAAGAAAACGGCCTACTTTTAGGCATAATTACTCGCGTGTTGCTGATCATACTCACACCAAGTGTTGCTATATGAAAGCAGGTGAATACAATGTGATTATGCCCCTGAAAACTTTGCATTATTTGGGGATAACTGGTTCGTTCTCTGCTGCCAAATTACGCCACGAGAATCCTGCAATGATTTGGCCAACTTTCGCTCATTCGAAGGCTAGCTCCCTGGCCCTCTCCCAGTTAGAGCTTCGAATTGCGCTGGCCTTGGTAACTATTTTCCGCAATTTCCACTCAATTGCACTATCAAATCACTGGGACTTCCCACTCCCCACCAAATCGTCAATTAAAGTTCGCTTCAAAGAGTTGTTTGTTTCGGTTTTTCGCTTTTTGTTTAGTTTTTTGGTATTTCGTTTGCTTTCTGTTATTGGTTTTTGGTACATTTGAGAACATTCACTTCGAATTTGAATATATTTTCAATTTAAATTTTAACTACACGTAGGCATTATACATTTATATACGTATGTATGTCGATATCTGATGCGATACCGTTCGCTGGCTTAGAATTACATTAACATTTACATAGAAGATATAGTAGTAGCTGTATGTGTGGGATTTCGGATCGCGGTTCTCGATAGCGCCTCTCTCTGGCAGCGATTTCCCATCGAAGGTACACAGAGATAGAGATATATGTTTGTTTGTGGTTAGCAGGTAGTCCGTCCAGGCGATATTCTTACACGTAGACTCAATATCGAGAGATAAACACACATCTAGAGGCCGTTGCCAAGAACATGAACGCATGAGCTCAGAAGCCAACTTCGGGGATAAATGCTACACTTGATGGGGGAGGTGGAAGGGCGGTTAAGGAGTTCGAGTGCCTAATAATACGAAACATACGCGAACGTAGCTAAATTTATGTATGTGTAAATTAATCACAATTGAATCGGAAAATATTTACAAAAAATACTCAACCAAAGCCCCAAACGGAACGGTCCCCAAGTCTCCCAACCCTCTTTTGACCCCCACCTCGTTTGGATGTACAACTCAGGCTTCGATATTCAGCTTCTATTGAACTGCTTCGTCGGATCCCCATTATGCCCGCTCCGGGCACTTGGTCTGGACAATCGGTGCCTTAGTTGGAGCCAGACCCGGACCTCCGCCTCCTTCCGGCAGCATTGCCGTGTGCACAATGATGGCCGGCTGGTCCTCGGTCTGCGGATGAAGCTCGTGCGACTCGCCGGGCGTGAGGCTGGCCAGGGCGGCCAGCAGATCGTGATTGACCAGCGGCTCACCCTCCTCGCGCGGCTCCCAGCCGGCTGGCGGTGATGCGGGCGGCGAGATGAGGAACTGTTTGACCGGCGCCGGCGGCTGCAGATTCTTGTTGCTAACCGGTGTCACCGGCTGTGCGAAGTAGCAGGTGATGACCGTCTTCTTGTTGAACTCGTACTGATGCAGTTTGATCCGCGCATTGGCCGCCGCAATGGCGTTGTCGTAGTTGACCCTCAGCCGCCGGAAGCTCCGTAGCCACTGGAATGTGGCCGACTCGCTAAATGTGCGGAATAGCTCCTCCATTGCGTGCTTCAGCTCTGGGTTAGCAAACACCTCCGAGTGGATGTTGGTCACGATTATCGAGGTGGGCAGGTCGTCGAACGAGTCGGCATCCACCTCGGGCTCTGTGTCGCTGTCCACTGCAGTTTCCGGCGGCAACGATGGATGCTGGCTGGGCAGGCCGTCGGCGGCATTGATGTAGATGTCCTGGTCCGGTGACAGTTTGTCTATGCTACCGCCGCCGCTGCTATTCTGTGTGGACTTCAGTTTGTGGTTTTTGGTGTTGCTGCCGCTGTTGTTGTTATTGTGGTTGCTGCCGCGCGGTGTTGTTGGTCCGCTGGCCGCTTCGCTGGCCTTGCCGGATCCTGCATCAGCGTCGCCAGCGGCAGGATCTGGAGGAGCGGCTGAGGACGCATTGTTGTTGGACTTGCCGGTGTCGGACATGGCTGAAATAAAGGAACAGGGAAAATCGGTTAAGTGAGGATTCAGAAAAAAAAGAGGAGATAATTGAAATGTAAAATTAATTAAAAAGAGTATTTTCTGGTTATATACTTTAATAAGCATGCTTTAAAGGTTACTCAGTGGGTTACGCCACAAGCTCTTTAATTAA
>JAEIHY010010900.1:0-27799 GCA_018904565.1 Drosophila tsacasi
ATGGATGATCAAAGTCAAGTGTTGTGAACATACACTCACTTTTGCACGCTACTGTATGTATAAACTATATATACACTCGCCGCCTTTCCAGCAACATTTGCATCCCAAACAAAGCTGCTTTCTTCCGCTTGTTTAAGTGATTCGGTTTTGCTAGACAAAAAGGCAAAAAAAGTGGAAATGTGAACAACAAAATGACGCGTTTATGTAACGCCAACACAATGCTGGCAACAATGGCAATCAATGGTCAACAAATGAATCGCCGAATGAAAGCATTTTATCAGATTTCATATTTGCCAGTGTTTACCTCACTGCACTGGGAAAATAATTAGTTTAAAAGAAGAAAGATTAATTAAAATGGTTAAATTAGAAGAAGAAAGTTTGAAATTGATGTGAATTTTATATAAATAAAAATACTTTGCTGTTTTAAAGCTTAAAAATATAATTTAGTCAAATTAAAAACGCTTATTTTTATCTGTGAAAAGTAATACTTAAAGTATTTATTGAATGAGCTTCCTTTTCTCTACGTGACTTTTTCTTCTGGGTGTGAATTCTATCTAACTAAAATTGTCTACTATTTTTAAGTTTATTTACCCAAGTTAAACACAGTTTAAAAAGTGTATTTATCTGGCCGAGCAAACCCAGTAATAGTTAAAGAATTTATTGAATCAAGTTCCTTTTCTCTACGTGGTTTTTATCTTATCGTCTCTCTGTTCGGGCTTATAATATTTCCTCCAGCACTCCTTTCAGGGCCCAAACGCCAAGCTCTCCTGACATTTTAATAAATTGCCCTTGCCACGCCTGGATTTTGTCTTGAATTGACTTTGGCGTGGGCTCTGAATCGCTGCCAATGGGTTAATGAAGAAAAGGTACCGCCAAGCCTTCATCTGCTAGTCCCATTACCATTAGCCAACTGTTTTGCGGCTCTTTCTTCTCTGCCTACAATTTCTTATACAGGTTCGCTGAAATTATGAGACCTGACGGATTGCTCCATGAGTCACTCTGCATTCGCTGAAAGTTTGTCACGAAAAGCGCGAATTAAGGGAGATGTTTGGCGAAAGGGGGAATACTATATCTATAGGAGGAGTGAGTCACTGATATAAAAAAGCAATGCCACTTTGAATTCACTTTGAATTTGTTGTTGAAAAAAATACAAGGGGAATTTGATATTTGTTTATAAATATATTAATATTTGAACAAGGATCGAAATGCCATAAAGTTTAGATAACATCTTAAGCAGGAAACTACACATAGAAATGAACTAGATTTTCTGAATCATTAGGAAAACTTTCAATAAGATTATTCATGCTTTTGTTGAACTCTACTAATCTCAGCATAGCTTTTATAATTAAAAATGTAGTGTATTTTTATAAACTTCAGTCAAACTTCAAATCTTTGTGAATGGTTGACTTCCCTGTAGTTTCTGATATTAAAATTCTGTGGAAAACCCCAACGGATATGCCTCGAAACGATTGTAAATGTATGATGATGACAAAAATACAGCAAAAATATTACATTTTTGTTTTAAATTATTTTTCGTTTGCATTTCGTCGCAGCCGAAGCGTACGGAACCGCTTTATTGATATGCAAATACTTTTTTGTTCCTGCTTGCTTTGTTTTTATTTTTATTTATTTTTGTTTTTGCTGGTCTGTTGCATTCAACAGTTGTGCCAGCGTGTGGTGACTCAGTCCCGGGGTTAAATGAATTTGTATGGCAAAATTGTATTTTAGCTAGGTTTTTTTTGCGCCTGCCTTGCTATCTTATCGCTATTCCTCAGACTTTTGTGCAGCCTTATCACAGGGGCGAGGGGAATAAATAGAAAATGTTGAGATATGACCAGTCTCTCTCTCTCTTTCAGCGATATATGTTTCCGTCCATGAGCTGGTATTCCACTGATTTTGGAGAAGGGCCCCCTAAAAAAAAAAGTATGCCAAGTTTGTGTAATGTTTGTTCTCCGCTCAAAAAATCAACTTGACTTTGCCTTGGGTTCTTCTGTTCTTTATTTGAAGAGGAAATATGCGGGTCCCCTTATACTATACCATAGAGAGCATAGCATACCATATCAATGAACTGATAAGCACCCGAATGAACTCCAAGGTTTCTCTTTTAATGACACTTCAAGTGCTTAGGGGCAGGGGAGATTAAGTGCAATACATATATATAGTTTTAGGAATTCTATGGCGCTCACTGTTTGTATTTATTTACTTCGGTGTTTGTTCCGAGTTCTAAATTGAAATGATGAACAATCAATGCCTTTGCTTGATTGGAATCTATGAAATGGGACGCCGTTCATTGAATCACAAGCATAGATGGGCATTTGTTTGGTTTTTATATATGTATGTATTTTTTTCAATAAGTAAATGCAACTTATGAAGCTTAAGCTCATAGTTAATAAAGGATAAATGGTGAGGTTACTCCTGGTAACCTCCAATTAGAGCCTAGCTCTGTTTTGTTCCATATTTTAATATTGAAGAGTTCATATTTTAGTATTGTATTGTTCAATATTTCTATGCACATCTTCTCTTGTTTGCCTCTTGGTTACCTTTTCATCATTCAGGCTAAAAATCGTTTTCAATTTACTTATTTACAAATGGAAATTGCATAGAAAATGTATGGAAAATGCCACTCCAATCAGCTGGACTCTCTTGACCCCCCGTTGGTTTTCATCTGGCTAATGCAAAACTCATCAGGTGCAATTGTTGACGGGCGGTTGGTTAGTCTGTTGGTTGGTTGGTTGGTTGCAGGGGCCATGCCCGACTGCTCCTAAACACTTTCCATCGTAAACTCTTTGGAATTAAGCAGCGAACGCCTCAACACAAATCATATGGGCGTCGGGCAAGAATACACAGATGACAGACTGGAGGGGTTTTCCATTGAAAATTGCGTTTGGTCAGCTTTCCATGCTTCGGTTGCCATCGGCAGCTTGACACATATTGCGCTCATGTAATGGGAAATGTCAATGAAAATGCTTTTGATGATGGTCAAGGGTAAAAGTTACTGCATTAGTTTTAGTAGTTGTTAGTTTTATCAAAATAAAAATAAACTAAAAATAAATAAAAAAGTTGTGAAATAAAAAATGCAAAGACAAAAGTAAGTACATATTTTTGTCTAAAAACTTATGTAAACTAAAATAACAGGAAATCAAATGAAAATCAAATCACATATTGGACTAGATGGAAGAGCACTCCTTACGCCTCGACTGGTGGCCGAATAATGAAAATTCTCTAGAAATTTATCAAGAACGTCAACATTAATGTGTCATTCATTTGACAACTAGGATGTTTTCGATTGTTAAAAATGCATACCAATATAAAATATCGAATCATCTATACATATATGCACAAAAAAACATCGAAGAATTCGATGATTATTATTGTTAATAATAGATTTGCGTTTAGAAAATGTAATCAATAAGATTGCGATATTATTCAAAGGTGAAATGCAAGAATAACTCCAAGTTCTAAGTGTATTCTGTGTGTTTTCAAATGGTCACGCGTGGCAATGACTTCACCTGGCCGTGACTTAATCGAACTCTAATGTTAATGCCTCTTTTTATTTATCGCTCTCGAGTTTTTTACTTACCAACGATAAGGGTCATTTCCCACCATTATCACTCGGACTGGCCCACTGATAACAGTGATTCATAAAATGTCACAAACTAGAGAGTGTACTCAAATTCTCCTGCTCTTTTTATTCCGGCTTTTCTCTGTGATTCCCGCAATTAAAAGCAATTGAAATGCAGCTCATTTGGCGACAAGCGAATGGATTTAGTGCCTTCTTCTGCCATTGACACGCAATGTGCGCCCTTGAACTTGAGCAATTGCCTTTTTGCTTGAGGGCCAGCGAAAGCTCGTAAGTCAAGGTCAACTGGGTGTGTTCAGGGTTCAAGGATGTGTGTGTTTGTTTACTTGGGCACAGAAATGAAATACATAGAATAAGAAGGAAGTAAAAAAGAGTCAAATATTGACTTGTGGCAGAATTTTTGAGCTCGTTTGAACTCAAGAATTGGTTTTGAAAAGTTGAAAACAAGGGGCTGACTTGCATAAAGGAAATTAGGAAAGGCTTGCCAAATATACTCGTAGAATTTAAGAGAAGCTGGTTTCGGATTCAGTCAAACTGGGACATCAAAGGAATTGATTTAAGAATATAGCATGATAGATTTTCAAGTATTAATATTAATTAAAATATGTTCCAAACAGTCTAAAAAAGTTATCCAAATTTGGTTTTGTATAAAAACCATGATACTTCACTGCAACCTGAGACCCTTTGCCGATCAATAACCAAATTGCCAACGCTTCTGTATCTGCCGTGAAGCACTTAAGCCCCCCCCCCGCCCCCACCTTGCTGCCCCAAATAAAACAAATAAAGGTTTTAACCAGGTCATGCCAGTTTGCAGCTGAAAACCCGCCCCCAAAAGGAAAGAAAGGAACAAAAAACACAAAAACCAAGCTGTCAGACAGGTCAGCAGCTCCATTCCATTAACTTAACTGAACCAAACCGACGCAGTGTGCCTTACTTATGCATGTGGCTAACCCCTTCTTGGCCTCTTCCCCCCGGAACTTTGGGGAGCTGAGCCGGGCCGAGTCGAGTTGCGTTGCTGCATATTCAAAAGTCGAACTCACGCAAAGGCAATTTACCGTTTACGGTTCATGGCATCTCCCACCGCCGCCAACATCGCACCATCGGAGCCCAACACATTGAGAAAAAATTCTATATTCAACTTAATTAACAATTAATTGTTTCATATTCAAACTAACAAAGATCTTGTTAAAGATAATCAGCAAGGATTAATAAAATAAAGAGTTTTCTGATCTAGACAATGCCTTTATCCAGTAACTGTCTGCTAACCAAGTTGCGATTAGTTGGGAATTATAGGGCTTAGACCTTGATTAAGTTCTATTACAGATTTTTTTAAGGCCTAATAATTGATTTATATTGTATAAATTTATATGCTAAAGAACTCAAACATATTTGTACATATTTTGTAGAGTATATTTTGTATACTTTCATATTTATTCTCAGAGCATTGCAAGACCAAGTTAGGAATTATATTGCTTTTGACAATCTTACGTTCTATTTTATAATTTCGATAGAAGAACTTAGGCTTATAAGCCTAGAAATTTGTATTATTCAATTAACAAAATGTCCAAATATTTCTATTCTATATATCTAAAAATACATAAATATTTAATATACTCCCATATTTATTCTCAGTGCATTACCCCAACCAAGAGCAATGAAAAGAGTGAAAAACAAAGCAGCAAAGCCAAGAAGACAAACCAAGCAAAACCGAAATTCAAAGGCAGCCAAAACTGATAGTTAAACCAATTAGCATGTTCTTGTTTGCTCACCTCTGCTAAGGTAGGGACAGGGGGTGGTGTTGTCAGGTGGGGTGGTATCTTCACACACACACTTTTCTACACCTACACGTTGTGAGGTGTTTGCTTTTAACGGGCCTTTTTGAACTTTGGCCGCACCCTTGGCCACCAACGAAAATGCAGCTGTTTGCCGAAACCGGATCGCTGGTAGCAAGTAGAGCTTACCCTGTTTTTTTTTTATTTGGTAATCTTTTGAATGCATCAGTTGAACTTTATGTTGAAGGGGAAAAACTATGAAGAGGAGGGGGGGGAAGCTACAATGTTGTAGAGGCAGCTGAAAATTACTCAAGTTTTTATTACTACGGATGAGAGGGCTGAAAATGTTTGTGCAATTAGTAAAGTCTTTTATTAAGCGTTGTTGATAAATATTAATGGCTTTATTTAGGGATTGACAAAATATTAAAATATATGGTATTTCTGATATACTGCTTAAATGAAATATACATTAATTTAAATGTTAATCTAATGAAAAATATTTATATTTCGTATAGTTTTAAGTTGTTTTAATTCAACGAGAAAGTGTGGGTGTTTCAAGAAAAAGAACTAACAATTTAAAGGGATCACCCTATTGGTTTTACCTCTGATTTTAATGTAATACATTTATTTTAATTACTGAAAAGCATATACTTTTAAAAATATATTATAATATAACATATATCATCTATGAATGATTAATAGCACTAACTTAAAGCATTTCATACTATTTTAACCCCACAAAAATACGCAAGACATGCTAAAAATCTCCTTTTTGACCGCTCGCTATAGGCCCTCACACCTAAACCTGTTTCCGGGCCATAATATTTAACTATCCAGTAACTGATTTGCATATCTTTATGGCACTCATGATGTGCTGTTTGACATTGGGGAAGCTGACGACCGACGACGACTTCACAACACAAAACCCGATCTGATCGGAACGATCGCTGAAATTGCATTATTTGCCGAGTGCAAAGGCAAGTCCACCCACAAAACCATGACGACGATGAGGCGCTGCTGTCATGCGATTTTCTCCGCTTTTGACACATTTACACATTTGGTTTTCCCATTCGGCTCTCTCGGCTCAGGCTTTTCACACGATTGCGACTCAGAGCTGCGTTTCCTCGCTTTCCATCACTAGGTGGCTTTCCAACAGTTTTTCACACTACAAAAAACAATTTCAATTAACAACTTTTAGAGAGATTTGTAGAATCTAAATATAATTAAATATTAAAGAGAGTTTTTTATGTTTTATTGTGAAAAATAGTAGTAGTATTATTCAACTATTAAATATAATTTTTAATGCAAGATATATTATTCAAAGAATATTTTAATGGTTTAAAATAAATATCATAGAAAAAATATAATAAAAATCAGTAAATTCAAATGATTTCTTGCCGTGACGCTTTTCCAGCTGCGGCTCATTTCGCTGCTGCATGCCGCCCATTCTTGGGGCCCCCCTTTCAACACATTCTCCTCCATTCTGTGGTCGGTTATTATTGTTATTCAAGCGTACCCATCGTTCGCGCATATGAGCGAAAAAAATGAAATAAATAAAGAAAAACAAAGAGAAAAGCGGCAACAAATCGTAAAGCAGGAAGATGAAAAAGTTTGAAAACAAAAACCGCATTAAAGGTTCATTTGGCTGTCGCCTTGGCTTGCCTTTTGCCGTCGCGCGTAGGTTAAACAGTAAGGCTGAGAGAGTCTGAGAGATGCTAAGATACACGGCTATTCAGGTACTCAGATACTTGGATACTTGGATACTCAGATACGAAGGGGCTAGACGGCTGCCGGCTGGCCTAGATACAAATTGGCACTCAATGGAGATGGTAGCGTGTCACGAGGTGTTGCAATAATGGAATTATTTTGTCCTAAGAAGAATGAAGTTAATTAAATCATTAGAAAAAAATATATAAAGTATTTGTGATTAATGTTATTCAGATTTTCTTTTGAATATTTAAATCCAGCTTAGGAAAATATGATAAATTATATTTGAAATTTCTTTTAGACTTCATAAGATACACATGTGTTCATCTTAATTTATAGAACAGATTTTTCAAAAAACATTTCCCAACATTGTGCATCAGCACATCACGATTGTGTCATCGTTAGCTGTCATTTTTCAGGCTTTTCTTTAAAGACATTTGACGTTCCGTCTGACTTTTCCCCCTACCCTGGTACGTTTGGTTATTGCGTTGCTTTAGCTTTTGCTGCAGCACTTTTGCCACTTCATCGCCGGATCTCAGACGAACCCAGGCTGTTGGTGGCTCTTGGGGAACTGGAACTCAAACTGGAGCTGCGGCGACCAAAGTGAAATTATTATTATTCGCTCTTGACGAAACGGCTTTGGATTCGATTGGCAGCAGCAGCAGCTGCCACTTCAATGCCGGTGGCCCCCATCCCATGGAGTCATTAAAAGAAATGTTAAGAGCTGATTTGAAACGAGCGTGGAAAATGGAAAGCATTTTGAGACGCTTTAATGCCATCAAGTGATCAGCTTCAATGGATGATTTTTACGCCCATTAAAATGTTGTCCAACAGTGACAATTTTTATTCTTTTTCCACCATCAGAGGAATTATCTTAAGTTCTGAAAAGGGAAGACCCCAGGTGAAATTTCGAAAAATATTACTAAGGATTTGGTTATGCGAACTTCTTTAGTTAATGGACAAAGACCCTGAAAAATGTATTCTATTATGATAGTTTTTACTTTCCATCCAAACTGTTTCTTCTTGGATTTTCTAATTATTTCATAATTTCCGAGATGGAACGTGAAGTGGATTAGTAGAATTCTGATATGTTACGTGAAGTAGAGTAGCAGAAACACAATTCCCCGCTGCATACATAAAGTGTTTAAGCTGTAAAAATTAACCAAATTATGTTGTTGCTGAGGAATTTATTGTTTTTTGTTTTCTTTCGTCTTTTTTTGTTTTCTGGCCTAAGCCAATAAGCGTTTCCAATGTATTTATGCCGTGAAGAGCCATCGATACTCATTCTTTTTTGTTTAATTTGGTGGACAAGGTTCTAAGCCAACCTGAACTCTTCTGTGTAGGGTATTTCCATCACTCACAAAAGCCATCAAAAAAATTTGACACGGCATCCACCAGCACTTGGAATACAAAAAAAAAAATAGAGACAGAGAGAGATAAATAATAAACTGAGTCAATCGTGCGGGGGCAGCAACCTCCAAAGCCAAATAAGTTGAGCGTTGTTGCTATTTAAATTTTTTTGTTAGCTTGTAGCGTCAAGCTGTCGCCTTCTGTGACTTGGGGTAAATATAGTTTATAATGCTGGTTTTTGTTGTATTTTTGTTGTTTACTTTTTATAATAAAATGTCAGTCAGTCATGCTCTTATTGTTTACAATATATGCGTCATGACAAATTGGATTCTGCTCGAGCTGCAGATGAAGATGAAAGTTTTTAAGGATTTATAGAAAGACTTTAAAAATGAACTTAAATGGTTCAAGAACTTTCCAGTTCAAACTTTTAAGCTAAGCATTAAAAAACTGAAGAAATTAAGGGTATAAATAACTTCAAGGAATTATTTAAAGCTGTTTTTGTCTGTCGTTTGCTTAAAACTTTTATCTGAAACATATAAAAATAATTTATTTTAATATTTAAATAAATTGGTATAAAGAATTACCATAAATCAAGTCATGACTGGTACTCTGTCTCTATTCATTTATGTATTTATGTCAGTTTTCTCAGCTAGAGTTTTGACACGCTTCCTTTCCGCTCACAATTTTTATTGTGGTCTTTATTTTGGAAGTGGTTCACTGCCACTACCCTTCACTGCCAGTTAATATATAGAATAGAGCCTCTCGACTGCCAAGTAAGTGACCCATATATACATGGAAAGATTGTTTGATTTATTGATGGATAGGATGTCTGCTAGAGACTCGTGATTTGTCATCGCCCACGACAGAAATTGTTATTCCCAGTCCGTACATGGAGTGTCATGTAACTTTTACTTTTTCAGCGGCACTAAAAGACTAAAATGGGGAAAAAGCAAAAGACGAATGTCACGTTTTCGAGGGGTATGGGGGATGAATGGGATGTTAGAGTAGGTTAAACGTTGCACAACCCGATACGATTGTTAATATTTGTACATGTCATGTGTGTATGCCATAATTGAGTAACTTATTCTGCGAGATTTCTGGCCTTTTTTGACTTGCAAAGAAATATTTTAGAAAAGCTATTATGTACGTAGTCAGTACGAATTCTTAGCTAATTAATATTACCTAATAATTACATATAAATTAATTATAATGGGGAAACAAAATTTCTTTACAAAATGTATACCTTAAAAGGTTATAATTAACAATTCTAATTAACCCGCAACATCTTTTTCTTCACTTTCAGTTTGTGCAATAGTTGAATACGAGTACGCGGCCAAGGAGCCGGACGAGCTGGATCTCCAGAAAGGTGCCATTATCCATCGAATTAAGCAAATGCCCGGCGGCTGGTGGCAGGGCACTTTGAAGTCCAACGGAGTCACGGGAATGTTTCCGGATAATTTTGTTCGCGTCCTGGACTCCAACATCAGCAGCAACGGCAATGGCAATGGGAGTGCAGACCACAGCGACGAGGGAATATCTGTCCAGTTGAGGTTCGTTCCTTTGCATTTAATTTTTATGACGCAATCCCTACAATTTACATGTTTTTTTTCGCTCTCTCTTCCTTTCGCCAATTCAGGGACAAATCCGCGACTTCCAACCGCCGCTGCAAAGTCATCTATAGCTACACACAAGTCAACGACGACGAGCTGACGCTGGCCGTGGGTGATGTCATTGAATTCCTAGGGGAGGTGCGTACACACATACAGGGTCAACCCAGGAGGGGGGGGGGTTGTTGCCGCCTGCTACCCCCATTTAACCTATTGGGCCAATAGAAATTGAAATTCGTAAAGCACTGAAAGAAAGCAGAGAAGAGTTCTATATTTAATTGAGAAACTTGCTGTTTTTAAATAATTTTTTAAATGTTAAAAAAGTTATGAATTATTTATTTAATTTCTTACTCAATTTCCATAAGGTTTGCTTATAGAAAATCCGCTTTAAATTTCTCTCAGTGCCTTACACTCGGCTGGGTCTGTTATTTTCACTCACTGTGCCACTTGGCTTTCGGATTCATTCCCATTTAGGTCGAGGAAGGCTGGTGGCGCGGTCGTCTGCGCAGCAAAGTCGGCGTCTTCCCTTCAAACTTTGTGCAACATATCGAGCCGTCTCCTATTTTGGCCTCTAAGCGGCCGCCAACGATTGGCGCCACGGTGGCCACATCATCCCTAACGGCCAAGGCGTCCAATATAGCCAGCAGCACATCCACAACAGGGACTGCCACAACGACAGCAACTGCAACAACAACAACAACATCGAAGCAATCGACCAGGAGTAGAGGCACCGCGGCAGCGGCAGTCACATCAGCTCCGTCATCGTCGGTGGCAGAACCAGCGGCCATAGGATCTGTTATCGGAACAAGTGCAGCCGGCGCTGTTGTTCCCATGCTGCCACCGAAGCCACAGAGGGAATACTGCCGGGTGGAGTTCCCCTATGCCCCCCAGAACGACGATGAGCTGGAGCTGAAAGTGGGCGATATCATCACAGTGATCAGCACCGAGCTGCCGGACAAGGGATGGTGGCGGGGCGAGATTCGGGGCAAAGTGGGCGTCTTTCCCGATAACTTTGTCAACATGCTGGCACCATCGGAAGGTGAGTTTTCACCATTACCCGGCCACGGGATTTCCCCTGAAACTATGTCTCCACTTGCATTGCATTTTCAGTTTTTTTATCCGTTTTTGTTTTCGGTCTGTCAAGTTTGTTGTCATCAAGCCAATCCACCTCTCATCTCAATGCATCCCCTGTCTCTTTGTTTACTCCTCTTAATTGGAGGCAATTTTCCCCCAAAACGCACATCGGCTGTAAAACGTAAAACGCGAGTCGTTAGACTTGGAAATTGATGTCGTGACGTAGCCATCATCCGGGGCTGGGATCAAAGTCAATAAACGTTTGTTTTGATAATTGAATTAATTAAAAAAAGAGACACCAAAGCCGAGCCCCTCCCCACCCTCCAGTGAATGCGGGCTGCTGCATTTTCCATCGGATCGTTAGTTTTCCATCGTCTGTGCAAAAAGATTTTGATATGACTTAATTGCCAGTTGCGAATATGAATCAGATAGCTTTTATTACCGGTGTGTATAATGTTATTAACTTTAAACGGGGATTTGTCTACGCACAATCATTTTTTATTGATTTGTTTAAGAGGGTTTTTATTAGGCTGAAAATAAACATGGAAAGTGAGTGTAGTAATTATATTTCACTTAAATTGTATTTTAGAAAAAAACTAACTTAGTTATATGATGACTAAGCTCTTTTATACTCCATAATGTTGATTTTTAAAAAACGCCTTAGAGCTAGAAGATCCCAAATTATTTATTTTACAATTCCTTCTCAAATGCTTCTCTATACTTTACTTAAATGTTTACCACTTTAGCTGACTTCATGGACAAGTTGTGTTAGATATGGATTTCCTAATAGTATTATCAATTTTATGGCTAGTTAGTTGTCCCAATCGAATCGCTGCCCCCACCTCGGGTACATCACATCACATCCATTACACGCACCTCACGCACCACGCACTTTTCAATTGAAACATTCGTTTAAACCATATCTTCAAGATCGTTTTTCCCCTCCTTCACAGTTTTGGGTATGAGTTTTTATGACTTGCGTTTGGTTGAAGATATTTTTATTGGACACTTTTTCTCCTGACGTTTGTTTTTTTCTTCTGTCTACCTGTACCTCGTTTCTCTGTTTTTTTTATGTATGTACACATTTTGTATATTATGATGACTCCATGTCGTTGGTCTTTCTCTGTGTAATTTTTCCTCAACACTTTTCTCTTCCTCTACTTCCGTTTCTTCTTGTAACTCTCTTTCTCCTATATATTTTACGATTTTTCTACAATTTTTTCGGTGTTTAATAATGAAACGATCTACTACAATACACCTGAACATGTTAAAAAACATTTAAAAAATAATTAACATGGAAATAATTGAACGATTTAATTTAAAACATATTTTTGAAACATGAAAATTCTTCCAAAATACCGAAAATTACTGAAATATACTACAAAAAAAACTGCAAACTACTGAAAACACACACTGAAATATACTCAAAAATACTTTAAAATCCTTCTATTGGAAATTACTGCAAAATCCTACAAAACACACACTGAAAACTATTAAAAAACACTGAAAAATACTACAAAATACTGATAACACTAACACTGTACCCTGAAAAAAAAAAAACTGAACTGCATGGTGAAAAATGCAGCCCCTCCTCCTATCCCGCCCCGTCCACGTGCTCGTACTCGATCCGGAATGAGAGCCGAAGCCGGATCCGGCGTTATAGACCCAGCCGGAGTCCGTATTCCACCGCGGACGCAGCGTGGCGGCTCTTTCGAGTTCTTGGGCGCGCGTATGGCCAGCTTTATCACCACGATTTGTATGTAAACGAGTTTTTCCAGTAGGCAGCAGGCAGAGTGAACCTCTGCCTTCGCCTTTCCTCTTTTTCCAAGCTTCCCCTTGCCTCTATTTCCCACCGCCCCGTCTGCTGTGGGACACTTGAGTTTACTTGTTTTTGTTTTTCTTTCTTTTTTTCGGCCACTTTTCATTTTCCTTTCTCTGTCTTGGCTCGGTTTGGTGCCTCCTTGAGGCGTTTTTGATATGAAATGGAAAATTGCTGCCTGCCCCCTCTTCCTGCTGCCGCCTGCAGGCTTCTTCTTCGTTGGCCATAATTTCTATGATTTATATTTTAGCTTAGTTGCAAATACTGTAATGTCTTAAAAAGAAGGGTATATTGATGATGAGCGGTGGTTTATAAAAGAATTTACTCTCAAATTATTGAGAACACAAAGTTTTAATTTACTTATAACATATTACCTTAAAATCAAGATATTCATTTAAAATAAAAAGTTATATTCCTATAAAAGCCTTAATTTATGATACAAATAAAATATTAACGTGCTGATAAATAATAAGTTTCTAAAAGGGAACAAATTAATTTTTAAAACTTTGATTTATAAAATATTTATAAATTATATAAAGTTGTATTTTTCTATGCACATTCGCTTTAAATGTATAAAATTGTCTGTCAGTTTATGTCAGCTTTTTGACTTAAAAATTATTCAATGTATATAAATAATTATGAATTTTTTGTTCATGTTTAGATCCCTTTAAAAAAATGGTAAACTTCTTTGTTATTTTATTATTTTAAGTATATAACTATAAATATGAAGTCTTTTTTGTTCATGTTTGTACTTACCTTTGGCTGGTAAATCAATTAATTAGAGTCCAGGGTATTCGAAAATCCTTATGTGGTGACCTCTTCTTTATGTTGTGGGGACCCTCACTCATCTTCGACTGTATTGCTTTATTTATTTGGATTTCTTTGGAGCTCTGGCAAAAGATTGCATCCCGGGGACTGTGCGGAGCAGGAGCAGGATTAGGAGCAGGGGGAACTTGACTGGAGCCAAATAAAAGCGCTTTGTTTACGATCGGTTTTTGCTTTTCAATTTGGCGTTGCATGTTAATGTTTGGATGCCAGAAAAGTTTGTTTTGTCATTTGCATCGTTTGGCGCAAAACTTGTTTGTTGTTTTGTTGGTTCGTTTGCGCTTTTATTCGCCAGAGTTTTCCCCACATTTTGCGAACGCCTGGCAATTTGTTGTTTGTGGAAAAGTTGAAATATTATCGTTAATTAATACAAATTATTTCGCAGCATACTTTGCGGTTGCCAGCGGAATTTGAGCAGTAGTTTTTGTTGTTTATTTCTTGTTGTTGTTGTTGCTGCTGCAGTGACTGCTGTTTGAGCTTAGCAAATTTATGCTTGGTATTTAATTTTTGCTTTGGCTTTTGCTTTTGTCAACGTCGCAGATTTTGTTTCCCCACATTCGACACTTGAGCAGCAGCACCAAAGCCGACTCCAAAGGCAGCAAAATACCAACAGCAACAAAACCAGCAACATCATTAAAATATACAACAGTTGTTGTAACTGGTTTTTTTTCGTGGATTTTTGTTTTTTCATTTTGGTTTTTACACGTAGAAAAAGGCTTAGATTATTTAAAAAAATTTTAAGGGGTTTTAAAACGTTAAAATTGTATGAGAAATAATATATTTTGTAAGATTATATATCTAAGTGTGTTATTTTGATGTGTTATTTTGAATATCTAAATTTTAAAGGTTTTAAATATGTTTTCTGAAGGAAGAAATGCATATAAATGAATGTTTTGTAAGCCAAACACTTGATATAATTCATATTTTGCTGAAATACGCAATAAGAACTCTAAATATTTAAATTTTAATCTGGTTTTATGATTAAAATGAAGGGAATTCAAAAGAAATCATTAAGAATTGGCACCTGCTTAACTTTATTTCAATAAATATAATTTTTATCTAGAAATAATGTAAAAAAATAATATTTGGCATCTTTTAATAATTTTAAAAATGTTCCCATTATAAAAGTGGCAAGAATAAGTATGTTTTATATTTGTCAAGTTTCCCAATAGCTATTATATGGAAATATATTTGTTAATTTCAATTTCAATTTATTTATTATTAATATTTAAAGGTGTTACAACCCTAACAAAACCTGCCAAGCAAAGGGCTATACAAGCCTTTTTTCTCTGTGTACATGGCTCTTTGTGGTTGCACTCTTTGGTGCTCTCTTACCTGCGACTCTCTTTGATCATTACAGGTGCTGCTTGGTGATCATGATCATCTTCATTAGCGGCATTTATCACAAGGCGCGCGCTTCGCTTGTCTGAAGTGTGTTCCCCTCGGCTGCTCCTTGCCTGTCTCCTCCCCCAAAGCCAAGCCCCCTTTGTTTTAGATTTTTAGTTTATCAACAAAGTTGCTAAAGAGAGATAGAGAGAGGCAGGTAAAGAAAAAACAAAAAATAAGTTAACAAGAGAGCCCGTCGCTCTGGCGAGCGTCTCAACATTTTTGTTTTGTACCTTTGGCAGCGTTTTTGTTTACCTTTTTGCCTCGTCGGTCTCAGTACGATTTGATTTCTTGACCATTTACGTTATTGAAATATTTTCTGTCGGCGCTGCGGTGTAAAAAAAGAGTAATTTTTGTTCCTTTTTATTACCACTTTTCGCTTTGCGGTGCGTGTGCTACAGTTACCGTTCGTTCTGGCGGCTTTCTAAATTACTTTTCTTGATTTTTCCCCATTTGCTGTGCAATTGCATTCGTCATTGTTTTTATTTAATTTTTGCCACCTGGCAGAAAAGAAAAATTCTCCAAATAGATAGAAAAACTAACTACTTTGGCGCCTTTTTTGGGGGCGCCGCACTCTTTTAATTATGGATTAAGTGTCAGCCAGGTGTAAATTAATGATTATAATTTGCTGCGTGCTCGGCGTAAATCTTTTGGATTCAAAGTCATCATTAAGTCGAAGCTGGCAATGCGAGTTCGTTGCTTAAGTCTTTCGTTTCTGGCCGTGTGCGTGCTAATGCGTCTCGTGTGTGCGTCTTGTGTGTATTTGTGACAGCCGTTGGCAACAAAAAAATATATACAGATATTCGAGAAACAACAAGGCGGCCATCATAATCATAATAATGACAATCACCCAATGACCACAACACGCTCAATTACTCAATGCTTAAAAATATCAAATTCGCGCTGCTCTTTTTTTTTGTTTTTTTCCCCATTGCAAATTTCATTTTATTTTGCAGCTCTGTTTTGTCATTAAAAGCAGTGAAAGTCTTTGGAGCGGCGCATAGCCCGCTTTTCTTTTTATAAAAAAAGTATAAAACTCGACCATGACAAAGGCAATTCTTTGGTCACTTAACTTCCACCTCTTCATAGAAATGTTTGGGGTACATTGGTTTGTCCGTGGGAATCGGAAGATTGATGGGGTGTGTCTAAATTTGGGCATACTTGAGGCTTCAATTTCGAGTAAAAAAAAGCTAATAAACATCGAGACAGGCAGACTGACCTATAGATGACATCACCAAAACAAGTTGGATTATAATTAGAAATGATTGCTTCACTTGCTTGAACTAGTGGGAGCTTTCAAAATTCAATAAAACTATATTTATAGTTGAAAGAGCTTCTTGCTTTGCATTTTCTTAGTGTTCTTACTCTTGCCTCTATATTTAATTTTTTTTATATGTTTGCTAACATTATTAGATAACAAACATGTGTATTAAATATATAAAATGCTATTTTTATATGTATGAAAAATTCAGAAAAGCATTTTAAAGTCTTCTTTCACCTTGAATTTCAAGAATATTATTTTTAAATGTAATTATATTATTTGTTGATTTAAATTGTAATATTAATTGTGTAGAAAAGTTCAATTCGTATTTAATAACCAATAGAAAATAATAACTAAAACCTTAACACCTTCACTTCAATGATTTTTCATTTGTATAGAAAAGAGCATTCATTATTCGTTGAATAAACTATAGCTTTCAGTTTCCTGTTGGCTGTTGCCATTTCTTTGAGTCTGACCTTTACACATTTTAAGTTGTTACTCAATAGTTTTCGTTGGCTTCACTCTGCTTTGGTTCGGTTTTTTGGGTTTGATTTGGCTTTTGTCATCGCTGCCATTTATTGGCATTTATTTATGTTCGTCAGTTGTCGTTGTTGGCCATTTGCCGTTTGTTTTTGTAGCTCCAACGTGATCTGCTCCTACGCCTCAGACTCAGAGTCAGACTTAGATTCAGATCCAGCTCCAGCCTTAGCTGAGTTTGAGTTTGCCTTTGGGCTGTGAGTTTGTTTGGTTTGTTTTTGCTATTGTTCGTTCGAGCATTATTTCCCTGAGCGTTTCAACATTAGTTTTATTGACATTTGGCAACAAGTTGTCGGCAGGAAAACCAGTTTCGAGCTGTTTCTGGGCTCTCAGCTGTTCTCTGCCCAAGATGGTTAGTCACGGACTGCCTCATCTTGGATACGCGGATATTTGGAATGCATTGGATATCGGTTAGCGGATAAAAACGAAGATTAAACCTTAATTGATTGAATTAGCAGATATTCTGAAGAATGATTTAAATAAAATAATAATATTTTCCTTTAAAATCTTTATAAATAATAGAGAGTTTTCAAACTATAATAAAGTTTAAGAAGAGATACAAACAAACAGGCTGCAGGAAAATACTATTATGGCCATTGCCACAGTTTATATAAGCAAATTATACAAGGTTTTAATTTCCTACAAGGGGATTTTTTTTAAAGGCAAATTACCAAAGATTATGTGGTTCATGTTCAGGTTAAGCGTCTGCCGTGTCTGCTAGCCGATATCCACTGTTGGTAAATAAACCTGAATCGTATGCATGCCAATTTGCAGGTGCTAATTGTGTCCACCGACTCTAATCCGTGACTCTGTTTACCGTTTTGCAGTTGCCCCCATCAACGAGCCGCCAGTCACCACCACTCAGCCGCAGACGCAGCGGAAGATCGGTAGCATTGGGAACATCAATAGCACTGCCAACAGCACCACCAGCCACATGACCACGACGAACTCCAGCAATTCCAGCACCACCACGGTGACCACGCAGCAGCAGCAGCAGAAGGAGCAGCGCGATCAGGTCGGCGGCAGCTCCTCTACCACATCGAAGGTGTACATCAAGAAGACGGGCAGCAGTAGCAACAGCACCACAAGCAGTACCACCACCAACGCTTCCTCGTCATCGTCGGCGGGTCGCAAGGAGAGTTTTGGATCCCGCGATTCCCTTAACGACATCTTGAGCGAGACGGGCCTGCCCACCGGCAATGTGGCTGCCCAGCGCAAGTCGCTGGAGAACAAGAACCTCGACCTGACCAAGCCGCCGGGCGTTGGGGCAGCAGCTGCCGTCGGTCAGCAGAGGAACAGCACCAGCAGCGCATCCAGCGCGGTAGCAGCGGGACTGGTGTCTTCGGCGCTCAACAAGAGTCTGGAGAATATGGACGAGAAGCTTAAGTCACCGCCACCGCCGGTGCTTAGCAAGAAGCCGAGTGTCCCGCTCAAGAAGACACCCACTGGTGGTGTACCTGTGGCAGGTGAGTACGGGGTGATGTGGAGTCTTGTGATGCATTGCTTTCCAAGAAACGCCTCAGTTTATTGTATGTCGTTCTTGATAATGACTTCCATATCTTATCGAAGCGCAAGCAATGCAGGAACAGACAGACCCCTTTACAAATTATTGCTAATGCTTTCATATTTATTCGCAGGTAATCTACTCGGAGGCAAAAAGAAGAATCCCGAGGGCAAGCTCACCAGTGCCGTTTCCCATGACCTGGCAGATGGCCTCACGGCCAGTAAGATGCTTACAGGATCTAACCAATTGCCGGATGCAGGAGCAACTGGTAACTTGGTGATGCGAAGGGCAGCCACTATCGCTGTGGAGGACACAGACTTTGATCGCGTGGAGCGGGCCTCGATCCTCACGGACATGCGACAGGGCAGAGTCAAGGCTCCGAAGCGACGACCACCGTCGGCGGCCATCAATGTCCTTGGAGAGAGCAATAACAACTCGGTGTATGTGAACGGAAGCGGAATGGGCGGAGGAGCCGGTGGTGGAGCGGGAAGTGCCAGCGAACTGAGCGAAGATGGAGGAGCGGGCGGAAAGGCCACGGCGGCGACAGCCTCCTCCGATGACAACTCGACGGGCGAAGAGCCGCAGCTGGCCAAGCCCAAGCCACGCGAGTGGGAGAAGAAGAAGGCGCCCTGGATGGAGGAGCTCAAGGCCTCGCAGGTCACGCGGAAGAAGACCTCGCCCAGTGTGGAGCCACGCGGAGCCTCGGTGGCCGAGCGGACATCCAAGCTCTTTGCCGCTGATCAGGCGATCATCAGCAGCAGTAGCAGCAGCAGCACCACCACAAAAGTGCAATCCTCGGCGGTGACATCCTCCATGTACGTGGAGAATTCGACCAGCAGCAGCAGCACCACTACTACTACTTCCACAGCCACCAATGATGCCATCATGTCCCGCAGCCTGACTGCCGCTGCTAAGGCCACAGCCACAGCGGCCAGCAGTGATGAGGAGACGAAAGCCACGCGGCCAAACAGTCTGTCCATAAGGAATCAGCGAAGTGTCTCGCCTCTTGTAAAGAGCTCCAATGCCAGCAGTTCGCAGTCGCAGGAGGAGAAGCCCAGCCAGGGACTGAGTAACAATCATCAGGATGCCAGCAGCGGATCTGCGCGGGTTAACCAGCTGGAGCAGCGGGTCGAGAAGCTGGAGGGATTGGTGCAAAATCAACAGCGGACCATCGAGGAGCTGGTGAATGCCCTCAAGTCCGAGGCGGAGCGCGTTAAGATTCTGAGGAGCGAACTGGACAAATACGCGCAGTGCGTGACGCAAGTTTGAGTCAGCCTTGTAGCTAGCTTGAGTCCTTGATTTTTTAGCGTGCTAAAGAAACTCTACATTCCCAGGCCCATAGAACGTAGAACGTAGATGACCGAACCCAAGACAATCCCAAATGTCTGTGCTCTGTGTGTTCTGTACTTATATATACATATATCCAGAATGAACTACTATCCCAGAACTGGTGTGTTGCGATCAATCGGTTTTTGCATGCCAAAATCGTATTCGTTTCGTATTTGCGCTAATTCTTTCTGTAACCATTCCCCCCTGATATAATCCCTGTATATCTGATATATCTGATAATTTCGATAAGTATTTTTTATACATTCGTACATTCGGCGAGCGAACAATTGAGGAAGACGACATTGTGTGTGATTTCTTTTAACTGAACGCTTCGATTCGATTGCGACTTGTTTTGTTTATATACGATTTATGGATTATTTTTTAAAGATGTGTATTAAAGTTATGAGTAAAACTGTACTATAAACTATATACTAAACGAGAGAGAAATATATACAAAGTTCGATGGAGTCGATGATGATGATGATGATGCCTAAAACTTAAGCAATATCCAATAAATAATGCAAAATAAATATTTCAATGTTTTCTGAATGCCTTTATTTTATTTTCTTTCTTCGATGTGTTTGTTGTTCTTTATTATTTTCTAAATGACTGATTTACTATATATAGATAGCGATATAGAGAATTCCACATATCTAATTCCGGATAAATGTATACTAACCTTTTGATACAATCTATCTTTTTTATACAACAAACAGCAAGCAAACGCGTCGCGGGAAATTCGACAATTGGATGTTCTAATCGATCCGAGCAGATCGCAGATCATTATTAATTGATATCTGCTAGAGAAGATATATTACCTGTACAGATGTATTCCTCTTTTCTTTTGTGATAAGCCTCCTGCATAGCCATCTGCTAAATGTAGTCTAATCGAATGAAATCTGCTTAGCTAGCGATTCCCGCAATTCTCCCGATTGTTAGCAAAATATGTTTCGCATTTTGTACCCCTTAACGTGTAAATATAATTGTAAATTGAATATGGGAAATACATATGAAATAAACATTTCTTAATTAGAAAAGAACAAGTGGTAATTTCTGGCTTCTTTCTCATTTAGTTTTATTTAATAAAGTAAAAAAAGAGAAGGGTGGCCTAGGCGGGGCTTGGTATATATGGATTTCTGCTGGAACCTTAAAACACAGCAGCGGTTGGTCTAAGTTGTAGTTTCATGGTTAAGCGATCGATTGGAATTGAATATTACTCTTTCTTTTTTATTTTTCAGTTAAATTTGTGTTATTTAAATCAGAAACCTTTAGGTTTATTGTGATCATTTCTTTAAAATTTGAATAACGTCAACCACTTTGTCGAAAGACAAATGAATTAGGATTTTAAGAATTTAATTTAATAAAATTTAAGCTTATGATAGTTATAAACTTAAAACTTAAACTAATGGGCTCTATTAAGCAATGGTAGGATCCGTGTTCCGTTCAGGGACACCAGTTTTGGCCACATTTTTCCGCTGCGTGAAAAATGTAAGAACTTACGATTTAAAAAATAGCTAAAACCGCAGTACTGTAGGACTGTAGCCGAGTGTTGAACCTTAAATTAATGTCAAGTAGAAATTTTGGTAGAATGCCAGTATAAATATAACAAGAAACAAGGTAAGTGAGCCATTTCTTTAAAATATTTTATTCATGCTTTGCCAGGTCACATAATTTTAATTTAAAAACAATTGTGCATTAAATATATTTAACAAATATATAAAAAATATATTCCCCAGGAAAAAAACTAAGGACAAATAGAAAACGTTAATATAAAAAAACCTTACAATATTTATTTGATTTTGCACTTTAAGCTCCTCCACTCATAGATATTTTCAAGACACAAGTTTAAAAGTAAACAAAACCAACTTTAAGTAAAATGTTATAAATAAACAATGTAAAAAGGCAGGTGAGCTTTTGTGTAAAAACAACCAATGATTTGATCTTGTTCAAATATTTGTTTCACTAAAAGAGGTAATTAATAAAAGGATAAAATAGGTATATAAACGACAGCATCATTAAATAAGTAAGTAAACAAGTACCTAATATAATCAAAACTTTATTGAGGCATCAACACTCAACCAAAATCAATTAAAGTCCAGCTAAAACGATTGTTTTGGTTTAGTTCCAGTGGATTTCAAGCTTATGCTAGGCTCCGTGATACTAGTTTTCAAAATGTGCAAAGTTTTCTGCGGGAGAACGTCTTTCGGGTTCATTTGTTTGTTGGATTTGGCGGATTTGTTTGGTGGCAATAGTCAGCGTCAGCAGCAGCTGTGTTTGCCGTTTGTTCTGCGGCCGAAAGACCAAAAAAAAAGAAAAAGAAAAACTCAAATAAAATAAGACAAAACCTGAGCAACTCGAGTTGATTTTAGCCTGTCTCTGCCCTGTAGTTGTTGTACTTGTGCTGCTGGTGCTTTTGCCTGGTGCCTTTCGTGTTGTTGCCTTGGCACTTGGCTGCGTTCTGTGAATGCGGCTCTGGCTGGGTTTTGGGTTTAAGCCAGGTTAAGTTGGCCGAGAGCGAGCTGGAGCGGACTCGAGCTGGAGCGGAGCGAAGCGAAGCTTTTCTTGGGCGACGGCAGCACCAGCAGCAGCGGCGGCACTTATCAGTTTCTGATCGCTGTGGGAATTTCAGTTAATTGTGGACGCTGTAGCCAAACGGACGCAACGCGGCGCACGACAGTTGGCCAGAACAAATAGCATAGACTGGCTTAAAAACGCACGTAGTGTTGGTCGTGAAAGTATCTTTCAGCCAAGAGCCATTAGCCCCACCCTTCTTCTACTTCTATTCGCCGGAAAACGCTTGAGCCAGGCCAAAATCTAAGGCCAAGTTAAAAAAGCAACGAGCCACACAGCTGAAAACCCATTTAAGGACCGTTCCAAAATCAAGGATCTTCCCTTTAAAAAAAAAATATTAAAAACCAATTAAGAAAAAAGACCGCTTTCGATCAAGTCAGTTAAATATAGCGTTTTCAGAGTGTGTGTGCGTGTGTGTGTCTGTGCTTCTGTGTGTAAATCCATTAAAAATAATTATAAAAAATAAAAACCAAATATATAAATCCGCAAAGAGCCATAAACAAATCGCAGTCAAAGCTCGCGCGCCAATATTGCTCCAATTTGACGAAAAAACAGAAACGGCTTAGCAACAATTGCATTGAACGGTTTGTACTCGTACTCGTAAAAAAAATACAACAAAAATATATATAGAAAGCTTAACAATCAATTCCAATCCAACAACAAAAACAACAATTTCGACGGGGGATTAAAAGCCAGTAACAGCAATAAATGTGGTGGGTGCATTATTGGTAAGCTGAGCCGCAGTAACGGTTAATAATATGCCTGGCCATAAGAAACAAAAAGCCTCTCTATACATAGCTCTCTATATATATTTATATAGATATCTCTCTATCTATATATATTTATATAGATCACACTGGCTGGCCAAAACGGCACAAATTGGCCAAAAGACCAAAGCGTTTTTATGCGCAAACGCGTTTTTATGCTCAGCCTTCCCTCCCCCTTTTTGTTTTTTTTTTATTTTTTGCATTTTTTTTAAACCGACGGTTTTCGTTTGTTTTGCACTCAAAGTTTTTGCTGCTGTGTTTTTAATTTTTGTTACAGTTTTTTCTGCACTATTTTTTTTTTGTTTAGCCGCCTTGCTCAACGTGCTCGCTTTGTTTTTGTTTTGGTTTTTTGCTTTGCTTGTTTTTGCAACAAAGTGGATTTGTCTTCAATTGTGGAAATTGGGCGGAGGCAGGGGGCGGGGGGAGGACTAAAAAGGCGGAGCAGTTCCGAAAAAATATGTCGGCCAGCTCTCAAGGTCACGGATGAAAGTGTATCGGTGTCTTTTTGTGAGTCAGTGTATTGGCATGCAAGTGCAGTTCGGCGGTTGCTACACTTGAATAAGAAACCGTAATCATTTTTTTTAAAGTTAATTAATAATGAGTTAGGAGTTCCAAATATTGAATTTTAGTTTTAATTTTATCGCAAAGTGTACTCACAAAATGCACTGAATGATAAAAAAATAAACAAAAAATATTTCGATCTTTTGTTTGGCGTTGTATTCCCTATTTCGATACCTGGTTTGATGTTGGTGATGGACAGGCGTGGATTAAATCATTAATTTCCTTTGCAGGGGAGATGTCTATCTCTCCGCTGCGTTCGATCGACAAATGGGGCTTTAATGGCGCATGGAGATGACGGTATATCTCATTATTTGGCAGACATCGGCCCTGTAATTTAGACGCCCTGCTTATTTCGAGTTTACTGTAATAATTAACGGACCGCTGTAATTGAGAGTTGATTTACTGACCCACTGTCCCAGCTGGCATTCAAATCCGAAAAATAATAATACAGAAAAAAATAATACCGAATCGCCGTGGAGTGAATTAATTTCAGATTTGTCAGATTGAAAGTCCGCTGCCAGCTGAATGCCAAGGAAAAGCTTCAATATACATACTATAGACCACCACCTCCAAGGGCAGTAATTGTGTGCAATGGATTGTTTCTTCGGTGAAGGAAAATTAATGGCAGCAATTTACCAGCAGCATAATTTACGATCTTGTTTGCAATGGCTGAGGTCCTAAAAAAATATGCTATTAAACTTATTCATAATTAAATTTGTATTCTATTAATAAAAACGTAATTGATTCCCATAACCTGCCCGTTGAGAATCGAGGCTCATTCAGGTTAATTTCTCAATTGGATTAATTTAGATCACATGCGATAAAAGTACGACTTGTTTGGATTAATAATAGCCCACTTAATGGGTGTTTAATTTTATGACCAATTTGTGTAATAAATCAGTGCACATTATATGACTTTAATAAAATTAATAAGTTGTTGAACTTTAAATTTAAATTTTATAAAATTATATAAGCCTTTACAATTAACAAATAATATTATGCCAGAAAGAATTCATAACCGGATGTCCATTCTAAGCCAATTGCATTCTTAGAAAAATAAATTCTAGGAGTCCACTTAATTACTCAATCAACATGCTATAAGCCTTAATGTTTTATTTGAAATATCTCAAAGTAATTGCTAACATTAAATTAAATAAATACTCGTGTCATTTAACAACATGTTCGTAGCCTTAGCCCGACCCTTAATCAATCAAATCAAACACATATCGATAATGTATATAATTTTTCTTTGGCCACACATTCTAAGCCAGATTGCAAAAGTGGGCAAAAGCGTTGCCAAAGCGTTCAACATTTTTTAAACAAAATTATTATTAAAAGCTTAATTGCAGCGCGAATGGCTTGCAGTGGCCAGTAGCTCAAGCTTTTGGCCAAAACAATTAGAGGCTGCAAAAAGTAAGATTAACAAATTATATGCCACCAACTGGAAAAAAATAATACAAAATAGAAAACGAAACCCACAAAGCGGCTGACAAAACGCCTCAAAGTCGCACGACCTGCAAAAAAATTAACAAACTTGTTTGGGATTGCACTATTTTGGCCAGCGTTTTGGCCGCAACAATGCGATGACAAATACCCAAGTGGCCACCGTGCGGGGAGGGCAATAAACTCATGGAAATTCCATAGAAAAATGCTCCAATTAGTGCTTGGCCGAATGTGTTTTTGTGACTTGGGCAGGGTTTTTGGCTTTTGCATTGACTTTGTCTTGTTTTTCTTATGTGTACCCTTGAAAGTGGTTACCCTAATTTGAATGTAGTGGATATATATTGGTGATTTAAAAGCCTATTTAAGATATTTTCCTGATCTCAATTCCTTTGCACATTTTTATCCCTTTTGACCGGGTTTGGAAGTTGTTGTCGTAAACTTAACATAACATTGCATACAAGTTTTATTCGGTGAGTCGGAGTCTTTATTTCTTGAAATTATTTGCCAACTTTACTGCTTCTTATGTCGTTAAAAAATGTTTGTTTTTCTATTTATATTTTATTGGAGTTTCCTTAGATCTAAGATTTAAAATAAGAAGTCTTAAAACGCTGTGTTTGTTTAAAGTTTTTTTTTTAATCTGAAATTTCTCTGAAATTCTGTGTAGGTAATGATTCTTATTAACGGTAAAACATTGATAAAAAGTCTCAACTGAAAGGAGAAAGCTGTATATATTTTAATTTGTTCATTATAAATTAATTTATATAAATTTCAGTTATATTAAAAATTAAATTCACATTTTTCAATAAATATTTCACTGAATTTTAAATAGTTTAACTAAACGCTACCCTTTTCTTTTTTCCACCTTTAAGATATAATTTTCTTAAAATTTAAGTACTCTTCAGCTTAACATTAATGCAGATAACATAACCCATACGACGTGTGGCCTCTCCCTTCTTTGATGGCTTTGAGCCTGTCCGTCCCTCAACTCAGCTTGAATCTAAATGAAAAAAAAAGAATACTGAAAATCCACTAGACTTCGTATCGACTCCACTTCGATTGTTAATGAACTGCAATCGTCGTGCGACACTTTCCGAGCTGCTGGAATGAGAATGCGAATGTTTGACAATTTGTCACAGGGTCCAACACTTGTCTCGTCCGCGTCTGTGTTTCGGAATCGGAATCTATAACTGAGTCCGAGTGAATTGCGGGTGCGGGCCACGTTTGTCCATTTGTTACACATTTTATTTTCGCCTTTTGTTTGGTCTTGTGTCACTCGAATTGCCATGCATTGTGTGGGTACTTAGTAGCAATTTATTTGCCATTACCTTTTGCCCGCACTGTTCACTTCTGGTTTTAAATCAAGTTTATTAACCGGAATCTGTCAGCTGCCATTGTCTCCGTTCTCACCTCGCCTCGGATCTATCTGGAGGTTCTCGAAGTTAGCCAAAGTAGAAGTCGAAGTTCCCTGGCCGCTTTCAGGGCGTATCCATAGCCATCGATTAGCATTCTAATTTATATACTAACTGCCCCGAGAGTGTGAGTGCGGCACAAATTAAGTAACGCCAATGGGCATGCACGAGTTCGAGTGCGAGAGCGATTGCTTTATATTCCATTAACCATTGCGATTTCAAGACCAACTTGCGGTCGCCAAGAATCGGTTGAAAGTAATACCAAGATCTGGTAGTATATATTAATAAATATTTTAATGTTTGAATTTCATTTATTATTATAATAATTGAAATTACCTTAAGGGTTAATTTTTTTTTTGTTATTCTAAGGTGGTTTCAAGGCCAAGTTGTGGTTTAATACAGAAAACATAAAATTATAGAAATATCTAACTAGAAATGTTTCATTTAAATAACAAACAAATGCACATACATAATATATTAGTAAGTAATTTATAACAGGGTATAAAGCTTTATAACTTTCAACTTAGAACATAAATACGGGTCAACGAAATCCTCTACAACTTTTACTTTCATTTTAAAAATATAAACTAATTTTTTATAAATACCTCAATGCAACTTAATCAACTCACACACATTTATTTTTACCATACTCTCTCACCTTTTCAAAACAACTGCCTATGTTACTAAACCCATCATTAATTTCTTTAATTTTAGCATCTTCCCAGTGACCAAAAAAAAAACACAAAACTCGTTTTCAACTCTAAACATATTGTGTTTCCAAGAAAATAATTAATTGCTCTTAAAGATACATAGACATTGTTATTTGTAAATAATAATACAGAAGAGTATTCCCGATTCAAGTAATTCTTCTTACCAACTCAATTTGCCTTTGGCCTTAACCCAAGTGACGTCTGTGATATATACCGGCTTCCATGTAAAGTCAGAACTAGAACAGATTGCGATTCTAATTCCTATGACAATTATGGGTGCAGCTTGATAGTTAAAGACTAGTTGTAATTTAGAGACGTTTAACTGTGGATAATGAATGTGTGAACAAAATACTTTGCAAGGCGATCTCGTTTGAACCCTTCCGAACTTTTACTTTCTTTTACTTTATTACAAAAGACAAAAACCCCGCAAAAGGCCAAAGAACTTACAAAAGAATGGCTAAAAATCCGAGACGAGGAGAATAAAAGAAATTGAGATGACGTCAGAAAAGGTGAATAGAGGCGAATAGAATAAACAAGTAAGAAAGCTACAGTCGTTCGTGAACGACTGTTATATACCCTGTACCGAA
>JAEIHY010010902.1:0-29727 GCA_018904565.1 Drosophila tsacasi
CTAGGTAGGGAGAGTCCCAGTAAGGACCTGGGCAGGTCCTTACGGAGGGACCTTAACTTCTATAATAATAGCTCCTAATAAATATATGTTACATCAAAGTATTGCGTTTATCTTATTAAAACAGCTCATGCACTTTTATTTATATATTATTAATATTTTAAAATATTTTACTTTTGTAACTTAAATTGATAAAATATATATTTAAAAATTTACAACTTTTCTCTTTAAATTTTGACTTTCGGCTATTTAACGCCCTAAGAGTCAGCACCCAATTCAGTGTCTGGTGCAGCCAATAGACAGAAAGAGTTGGCGCTCTAGTCCGAGTCGCGGCCGGCTAAAGTTTCTGGCTAATTGATTTTGCGATTTTATCTTTTAATGACTTTTTGGGCGAGTGCAGAAAGAGCTAAATGCCATAAGGCCACGGCCTCGGCCCTGCTCTCATATATTTTGGGTTTAATTGCATTAGACGGACTGCTTGCAAGCAGTGCGCCTTAATAGCAGCCTCCTAGAACTATGCAACACAATTTGAAGCGCGATCCGCAACGCGGCAGAAAACGCGCACAAAACGCGTTTGCAATCGAATTTGTTTCAGTTGTCAGCTCAAAGTGATAGCGATGGGCGGCGCCACGCCCATTTGGCCACGGCCTTATTTATTTGAGCCAAAGAAAGCCATCAGCATGCAGCTGAGCTTGGCCCGCTGTCTTTTAAATGCTTCAGTTTAATCTACCAGGGAACGAGTGTCTAGAAATCGATGGGAAAATCTTAGAGGGATTTCGTTGCGATTTGTATCTTCAGCGGTAAGGGAAAATGTTCTTGGGAAGCAGATTTCTTTTTATATTTAAGGAAGTGGTATATTTTATCTATATTTCTATTATATAGATGTCCTTGATAAAAGAGACAGAACCGTAGTCCGCTGATAAAACCCGTTAAATAACAATTCCTCTGAGTTTCCAAATGTTAAGCGTGAACATTTTAACAATTATTAAATATATATTAAATAGCTTGTAGGGCCTTATTAAAAAAAAATACAAATTAAAAGACAGGAAAATATGATATAATATATTAATAAAATAAAAAATATTTTAAAATAATCAACTATTAAATTAATCAAATTAAATGCATTAAAGTATGACTGGCTTTTTACCGTTTTGTGAGGTTTAAGATCTCGTTCAGCAATTAAGTTCCCAATAAGTTGCGTTTATACAACTATTGTTTATTATAAAATAAATCACTTAATTAGAAAACCCGCGTCATAAAGATTTTATCATCTTCTTTCAGAAATGATTAAGGCTGTGAAAAATTAAAAAAAAAACAAAGAAGAAGACTCCAAATTACAACTTACCTTGTCAAAATAAATATTATGCAATCCTAAACCGATTATTAATAGCATAATTTGTTAAATTACCCAGATTTACATTTATTGAAAGGCAAATACTAATATCAATTTACTAATTCCCATTCAAATGAAAGAGCCAACACACCGAACTCGATTATTACAGCTTGTTTATTCTGGTTTGAATGTATTTGGTTTGTCTTGACATTGGCATTTTTAATTGTTTACAGTTCTCTATGGTTTTTGTTTTTATTTTTATTTTTTCTCTTCCAGCTTTTTTAATCGTTTCAACGATTTACATTTGGTTTTTATTCCGCTTAAACATTAAGTTGATATCCGCTTGGGTTGAAGCTAAATGCAAATGAAACATTCATATTTTATCCAATATTTTATGCATCATTAAATAATCCATTAATTAACAATTAGTCGCGTGTGTGTATGCGTGTTTATGTGTGTGTGTGTGCGAGTTCATTTACGTGTATCCGTTCACATCATTAAAGCAAATATTTACAGTTATATGGGATCTGTGGGTGAGTGTCCGTGCGCGGAGCTTAACGGGAATCGCACGGACAGCCCAGGTGTGTCTGTGGGTGTAATTTAAATTGCATTCGTGATAGGTAAATAATGCAGTTTACGGCCGAGGGCTCTCTAATTTCCATCGCTGATCGATAAGCTATACACATCCCACATCCACACGCCGCCTTCCACCCGCGCGTCGCACCTCCATGATGTCCATGAATCCTGCGACCATTTAGCTACCATTAATCAGCCTGGTTAATATCGTGGCCATTAAGCCTGCTGCCGCGCTCCCCGCAGCCCCGCGCCACAGGCTTCGAGCCGAGGATTTGGCGAAATAGGTCTCCAAGAAGCCACGAAGTCCGGTGCCCGACGACAGTGTCACTGCAATGGTCAAATCAGATGCAATTGTGCAGTGAGAAAAATGTTCTCGGGATTTAATATACAAAATAAAGTAAATAAAATTGAGGTGGGAGCTCTATAAAACACTAGGGAATTGTAAAACTCTTAAAAAGAGTAAAATTATGATCCAAAATGTTATATACTAAAAAGAAAGACCCCTATTTATCCTACATTTGGAATTTAAACAATTTCATTGCATACTTTAAGACAAATTTTTAAGGGTTTTAAAAACCACATTACAACACTTTTTTGAAGATTTTTTTCATTTCTAAAATTCTAAGACTCCATTGTGATTATTTTAAGAATAAAATATTTTGCAACTAATGAATTTCTCTCAGTGTTCCTTAGTTGTTGGTAGTTACTGCATTTGTAGATTACCTCTGGCCGGCACCGGATCCTTTTGCGGTGTACCCAGCTCGATTTCCTTGTACTCCTGATAGAAATCGCCAATTTGCGCCGTGCATCGCAGGACAAGGCCTCCACCTCCTGGGCCGCCGGCCATCTGCAGTGTGTTTGCGAGGCCATTGCCATTGCCATTACCATTTCCATTTCCATGGGCACTGGAACTGGCCACAAAGTGAACCGCCTGCAGCTGCAGCTTCAGACTGAGCCGGGATGCAATCAGATTGTCAACCGATCGAATATACTGCGTTTCCTCCGTGGTGACCTGTCGCAAATAGAAATGACGTGAAATCTTTATTTTACTGAGAGTTTAGGTTAGTTTTTAAAAATATTAATATGTTTTGACCCTACTCTTACTATTTATTTGAAGTCCGTAACAAGAATTTATTTACACTATTGAAATATTAAATACAATAAAAACTTTACTTTCTCAGTATAAATATTATTTTCCGTGCAACTTATGCATTTGAATATTTTCAATTACACTTTCTTATTCAAAAACTGTATAAAGGTTTTGATTTCATAAATATATATCCGCTAAGATACCGAAATTATAGCCATTCATTCAACAATCAGAATAACATAAATAACTAAACACGTAATAAATAAACACAAATCCTTAATAAAGTTTAGTTTTGTTGCTGCTATTTTCATGACCCCCACTGCAGCCGAGTGAGCCATCAAATCAATCGCTGTACTTCAACCACAATATTGTTTTGGTTTTCGTCATTTTGAATACTAATCGAATGTCGCTGCAAGCTGCTAAAGTATGCTTTAAAATATTCATGGCATGCTTCCAGCTGCAATTGCAGTTGCAACTGATTTTCCTTTCCGCTTCCGTAGCCGTCCCTTTCATCCCTTCCACCGCCAAGGGCGTCCGCCCCCTTGCCTTTTACACAAGCCAGAGAATAATGTTCCAGCATGCAGGCAGAAAGGAGAATTAAAATCAGCAAAGGGAGCTAAAGGGGAAAAATGGCAGAGTTTCGCTTCGAGTTTTGTGCAACTGCATATGAATGGCAATTTGTCGTCTGTCTGTCTGTCCAGCTCCCCCGCAACTGACCCCTCGTTTCTGTCTGTGCACATATATTTGTGTGTGTGTGTGGGGGTTATTACAAGCATGTTGCACTTGGGGCCATGGCTGCTTGCCAGTGACCAAGTCTTTGACCAACTCACTGGGAAAAATTTGTTTACTTCAAATGTTTAATATATACCTTAAGCCCAAACTTGACCTCAGAGTATAGTATTCATAATTGAACATATAATATTTTTTTATCTTTTGTTGTAATAATGGAAATCGAATTTCCAATTACAGTATCTAATATGTTCGTTCAACTATTTACGGAGGTTGCTCGCTATATTCCTAATGGGGTTTTCATAATATTTTCCAGCTGATAGCCGAGAAGAACAAATCCTATTATGTAAATAAATTAGTATTTTAAGTATTATAGTACTAATTAATAGGAAGTAAACCTGTTTTAATTATAATACATGAAATATTAATTATTAATTATTATTTCTAAATTAATACTATTTTTACCCAAAATTGTATTAATTTGAAATTAATTTAGAAAAAATAAAATTGAGGAGAACCTTAATTCGCCGAGTGCAGCAGGAAAGTGTGCTGGAAAATGCAATGGAAACTGCGAGGCGAAGGAAACGGATCCTGAAAGCGAACGAAACGAGCGGACATGGGCATGTCATATTTTGTTGTTGTTTGTGGCGAGTTGTTGTCCTTTTTTGTTGTCCTATTGTTGTTGCCGCTGTTGCTGTTGTTGTGGCTGTTGCTGTTGTTGGTACTGCTGCTGGCATTGCTGCCATTTAAAAACGAGTTTTCAATGTTACACACAACTATGGCAACAACAGAAACATCAAGAGACACTTATTCACTCATCCGCCTGGTTGGTTTTTTCGCCTCTGCAAGTGTCCGGCATTTTGTTCGAGTGTATGTACGTACGTACGTGTGTGTTCATGTGCTTGTTTGTGTTGTTGTCCCTGTAAAGGATGTTTGCTTGGCGCTGTTGCTGCTAAAAAACTGTTTATTTGATGCCTTTTGAGAAGCGCTGAAAATTTCATTTCCGCCATGACACCAGCAGCAGCGCCTAAGTCTGACTTCTGATGCATATTTTATATATATTTTTGTGTTGCTATTTTTTTTTTCATTTTCCATTTTAACGCGTATGCATATGCAATGCGACACTCCCGTGCTTTCCGAGCTTTCCGCTTCATTTGCCTGAGTCTCTTCTCGCTGCACAATTTCCTTTTGGCGCGAAAGAAAACTCTAAACTGCCGTGTGCAATGCTTTTAGTCGCAAATGGCGCATCGTCCATTGTTGCGAGAAAAAAAATATATATAACATATATGTGTGTGAGGAAATGCAGGCGCCATTTTGAAAACGCTCACGCTGCCATTTCCGCTCGGCTGCATGTCCTGTTGCTGATTCACAGCTAGCTTCCGTGTCCCTCGTCCCGTGTCCCATTTCCCCCCTTTTCAAAGTTCACATGACAACCTGAGCTTAGCCGCCGCGAAAGATACGCCGGAAAACTCGGTGGCAATTTAAATACAATAAATATGCATTTCATTTCCACTTACAAACTCATTTGAGCGCCATTTACTTATGCATGTATTTCGGGGGCGCCCCTTCAAGACAAAAAGGTGTAAGATATTACGGGTTTGGCGGGAATTTGGGTCAGCCAGGGGGATGCACTATGGGAAAAGGTTTCCTAAAGCTAAAGTAATTTAAAAGAATAATTTGTTTGATATTTTTGAACAAAAACCAAAAAAGAAAAGCTATGGGAAAGTTCTTTAAATTTATTTTTTGTATTATTGTTTATTAAACTTTAATTATCAGTTGAGTCGGATAACTACTAACAAACAACAAAAATACAAAATACAAATAACTAATTTTTTTTCTTTTTAAACTATCTTAGTTTTTACATAAAATTTCTTAAACAATTTATTTCTGAATTTGTTTTAAATACCAATTTTTTTTCTGTGCGGGAACCCTTAAGGATCTCTTCACCTTCATTTCCTTACCACTCACACACAACATTAAAAGCAAAAGCGCTTTATTGCCGAGCGTTCTCTTTTTGTTGTCGGTCGCCTTTTAACCCTTTTTACGAACACCATCTCGCTCACACACATACACACATGCTCACACCCACTTGCCCATTTTGTTTTGGGTTTTGTGCGTTTTTGGCTTATCCTTTTTATTTTATTTGAATTTTATTTTTCTTTTTATGCTGGCAGCGGAAAAGCCCAGACGACGCAGCCACATAAAAAGTCATTTTCAGTTTTCTCTCCCGCAAGAACCTCTTTCCTACTCTGTCGCAGTCGCTGTCCCCCTCCCCCTCCTTTGCCCCACCCACACTTTTTGTCCCCCTCTGCGGCTATTCCTGTCCCTATCTGGCTCTGCCGATTTAATGCCGCGTAATTTACGAGACACTCTTAAGAAGCCAAGCGCTTTAATTAAGCATGTGGCTGAGGCAGCGACCCGAAAGTGAAAATACCCTCATATTTCTTGTGATTTACCTTTATGGCATCGAGAACCTTCAACCTCTTGGCAATTAAATGAGCATTTCGCATTTGCTGGCCTAAACATTTTGGCCCTTGCAAATTGTTTTCAAACAACGTTGGCAGTGCTAGTGTTTGTGTTTCGGGGTCCTTGCTATCTGGGCAACTTCATTTTGATGGCCTGGCAATTAATATCGTCTTGATAATTTCTGCCTAGATGGGATTATGCAAATTGTGTGGAAAATATACAAGAGCTCGAATTTATTTCTGATTTAATTGTTAACATTGCCGAATTGCATTTGATGTGCCTCGCTAATTGGCTGGGGCTTCCTGCTCAGCTCATATTTGAATGTATCAAATGCCTTCGCTTTAATTAGCTTAAATTTCTGGCCGATTCCGGACTGGCCTTATCGATTTCCCTCAGGCAGCCATTAATCATGGTCTAAGCCAAGCTTTAATTATGTCCTTAGTTTTGCCGTGCTCAATAAATAATTTATCAAAAATCGATGGCCGCACAAATCCGCATGTCTAATGGTCAGACTTTGGGCCCTAATCCCAACTAATTCCCCTGAATCATCAGGGGGAAAAATGAAGCAGGGAAGGGAGCGGGGAGAAGACCAACACATTTTGAGCTACTTTTCCATTAATATGACAGAAACTTTTTAACAAATTATGTGAGTCGTTAAAGTTTTTTCGCCCCCTTAACTGGCAGTGGGTCACACACATGTGGACCATATATATAACATATATATTTATAAAGAATGTGCCAAGGGAGGAGCTTTAATCTTGAACTCAACACGTGCTGGGTCAATGCTTTCAGCTCGGAATTATTTATGGCATTGTTTTGTGTGACAGAGAATTATCCCCGGGTTTCCATCTAATTTAAAGAGCGTGAACAGCTCCGGCGTGCAGATCATAATTCAATATCAAAAAGGCATCTAATGCTCAGGCATATGAAACTAAATTGCATGGCCATTGTCAGCGGAATGGAGGCTATACTTTTGCTATCCCCTTTTTGTTTTTTCTGGCAACATAAACAGAGTACACAGAGGGAAACAAATATATGAATCACTACAAGGTTTACCAATCAGCAGAAAGAATAAAAACCTATTTGTTGTATAAGTTTTAAATCAAAGCCAAAGTTATGCGTCTGGACGCATCAACAGATTTCTTTAACCATAAAGGAGAGTTTCGAACGGAATTTAAATAGATAAACATTTTATTCTCCCTGTGTAAACATAAAATTTTATGTGACAGACGGGGAAGACCCGGCTCTGCTCCCTATTCGCAATCCTCGAACACAGCGGCGTACTTTTGTCTCGGCTTTTGTCATTAGTTGGCTGCGAAGAAGTCTAGATAAAATGTTAAACGGCCTGCATGTGAGTCCTGTGGGCCGCCGCTTGTGTGAGTGTGTGGGAGTCGATGCCCCAAAAAGTAGACTACAGCCGGCAGATATAAAGCGACAGGATAAGACACACACTGGCACACGAGGCCAGGAAAAAATAGAAGAGGAGAGAGGGAAAACAAAGCAGACGGACAGAGGAGGACACGTTATGTCTGATGATGTGGGTAGACATAATATAAAAATTTATGAAGCGTTTAATAAGTTTTCTTCTTGTTGTTTTTCCCGTTGCCTTTGCCCGCACACTCTGGGAAATTGTAGAAAAGTTGAATTCGTTCAGCGGGCGTGTCAACTGAAAATTTGTTCATCTCGTAAATTCATTTAAAAACCGTTGTCCTTTGTCCTCTGTCCCTTTGTCCGTGGTCCATGCTGTCCACTGGCCCGTCCGGCAATTTCGTTTTTGCCACAAGTTGAACGTAATTTATTTTATGTCTCGGCTATGATTAATAACATTGGGGCCAAGGCAAAAGGGGAGCAACAAAAAAATAAAGGATTTCGGGGTTAGGTCAAAGAATTGGGATCTGGCATTGCTTTAAACCGATTGCCGGAAGCATTTCCTTGTTGATTTATGCAACTGATTAGCGGCCCGCAGAATTGATGCAGAAATGGAAGCGCCCCCGAATGACTAATGATGGTTCCAGCCTCAAATCGTGGACAAGTTTATATGTGCTTAGGTTAAAATGTTGCCCTGGCAAACCCGACGGATATATTCTAGTAAACTTTGATTTGAATATAATTCAATTATTAATACTATTTAAAAGAAGGGCTGTTTTAAACATTTGAAATTTCTTTAAATTTGGTAACTTTAGTTTTTGTATGTCTGAAATATATATTTATTCTTATGACTGTATTTTTTCCAGACCATCGGTGGCTCTACTTTTTCCACCTTAACTGTGCTTATGCATATGTCTTGCCCGTACCAAACGCCTCACCCCCTCATATCGTTATGATAAATGACAAAAAAGGGAAAATCTCATAATCAAATCAGAGGCCGAAGCCAAGCGCAAAACCCTTTTTTGCTTTATTGACTCCATTTTGCCCACAAGCGGTTTTTCGCCCCGACAGTTTCTTGGCCTGGGTTTTTCGGCTTGAGATTTTTAATTAAGTAGGTAAGATGAGAAACCGAGCCGAGTCGTCTTGTAATTCAGTCGCTTGGCTCTGATTAAATTACATCATATTCATAAATAAAGGACAAATTTTGTGAGGCACGTCGCCTTGGATTAAACGAAAGCCACACATGTTCCCAAAACCGGAGCGGTGGTGGCTGCCATTATAAAGGATTTACGATGCCGTTAGGCAAGTCAAAGTTGTTTAATTAGGCAAATCCCCCACGCACTTGGCCCGGAACGTCTTGATACAGCCGAGGCATTAATTAACAATCAATGCGGGGCTTGATGTAAGACTTCTTAATTGTCGATTGTAAAGCGTTTCACCCTGGGGGTCACAGTAATTTCCTGGAGACCAGATCGTACCCAGGTCTATAGAACAATTTAAGGTTATTTGGATTTTAATTCTTAGAAGCTATACATTTTGGGGTGGTTATTATTCATAATTTAGATTAATCCTTTTTTATTTATTATTTTAAAGTTCTTAGCTATGATTTATATTATATATAACTGCTCTACTACTTCTACTTCCCCAAAATTCTGTATTTTTAAGGATTCCTTTTGAAAGTGTATACTTTTAGAGGTAGTTATTATTGAAGGTGTAGATTGAACCTATTCCTGGCAATACTTTATTATTCATATAACTATTCATATTTATTTTTAAGCTATTCCTTATTTGACAAAACTTTTATCATTTTTCATATACTATTTATAGTATTTTACAACTCACCGGAATATTGTTAATGGTAAATCGTAGTTCAGCTCGCGGTCGAGAGGGCAAAGTGCTGCAGTTGGCCCTTAGAACATCGCCGGGCTCGTAGCGCGTATGCTCAGTAAAAAGCTGAGGACGTTTTTCAGGATACTCTGAAAATATAGCGATTTTTGTAAATTACATATATTTTTAGGTTAAAAATCTGGAAAAGGATCGTTAAAATAATTACTAGTATGAAGATCCTAGAAAAGGGTGCATTGGAAACATTGAAGTGCATCTGTGTGTGGGATAAAGTCTAGCCTTGACTCTAGCCGTACTATACTTCACAATAATAATAATAAATATTAAATATTCTTTTCTATGAATTTTTTATTATAAATTGCTTTACCACCAAACCTTTCATCGAGACCTAAAGTTGTTAAATGAAGTTTAAGATTTCCAAGCATTTTTTTCTTGATTTCTTGTTTTTATTTGCAACTATTAATTAAATCGAGCCCTAATTTAAGATCCAAATTTTCCCTAGATTTTCAAGTGTTTGTTCATAATTTCTGACACTGGGAGCAGGGGAAGCGAAATAGTGTTGCTTCTCTGGGCATTGTTCGCTGCTTTGCTTGTCAGAGCTCGCGGCAGGACTAATGAGACAGGACCTGTTTGTCATTGTCAGGACACAGGAGCATACTCACCAACGACTTGCATCTGGGCGTAGGCAGTGGCCGTGGAATAGAGCGGTGCATCCGCCGTCACCTCGCAGCTAAATGGTCCCGACAGGCCGAAGCTCACGTTGCGTATGTGCACCATGGTGGCGTTCGAGCCGTTCTCCTGCCAAAAATGAGCCAAAAATACCCATTACATGCGAACAAAAACCCTTCGGGGGATCGCACTTACGTCCACGCGGATGCCGGGATACGGAAAGACCTTGGTGTGGGGATACTCGCCCGGCGTGTACCGGTAGAACTCCATCTGGCCACGGTAGAACTTGATGGAGTACAGGGGTGCTCCGTCCAGCTGGTAGTCGCAGCGCAGAGCCGCCGATTGACCCCTTCGCACTGCCGGGGGCTCCACCAGTAGATTGACATCACGCAACGCCGCCTCACCGAAATCTGAAATGGGGGACCGAGACTTATTCAAATGGATGCGGTGTCATAAGGGCTTTGGTTCAGCTATACACGGGGAGAAAATGGTGCGGGTTGATTTTATTATTGGTATACAAATATTTTTCTAAATTAAAAACTGTGGGTTGAGTAAACCATTTTATTTATTTATTAATGGAATTTTTGAAAAAATAAGTAGGGTGCTATTCATGTTTTAGTTATATTGTACAAAATTATTTTCAGAGTGCACAGTTAGAAGGAGAAGAGAAGAGGACTCCGTCCTGCATGACTCAATTTTGTCTGGGAGCTATCTCGGCTCCCTTTGTTATTTTAAAAGCGTTCGATGTTGGCTCGGCTCAACCGGCTCACAGCCCAAACAGGGACCCGCACTCAGAGCCTCGCTCGGATTTGCATACCCGTCCAGGAGCGTGAAACAATATTGAATCTGGTGACAGCAGTGGCAGCCACATCCTCATCATCAGCACATCCGCCATCGTGGTCCTTTTCTTGGCTCTCGCACATAATCCCCACAGGATTAAGAATTGCAGCCACTGCAAGAGCAGAGCGCAAATGACATGCATCATACTCTTGGGCGCTTAAAGCCTTTCAACTCGCCAGTCAGCCTTCATCAGTGCTGCGCCATTTAGGCAAATCAATCAATCAAATCAATCGCTAATAACAGCTTAAATTGGAAATACAAATGGGTATTTAACTAGGGCATACTGGTGCCTGATAATGATGCATTTGGTTATGGTATTTGAAAATAACCTTGCATTGAGTTGGTACCTTTATCATATTAATTATATTATATTTTTGAATTGCTAAATATGTGAATAAAGGTTTCAAGCTTCGCCAAGGCATATTTCGATCTGTAGGCACCACTGATCTTCTGGAACAAGCCCATCATCTTTTCCATTTTCCTACCCCCAATGCCGTTTCTACTACCATTTTCCACATCCTCATACGTCGTCATCGCTGTCGATGATGATGGTGCCGAGGCAAGGCAAAGTTGACTGACTACATCAAAAAGCAATTTTCCATTTGTTTTACAATATGCCCGACCCCGCCGCTTATCCTGGCCCCCCACACATGCCCAGGCACACACACCCACAGAGAAAGGGACCAACAGACAGACAGACGGAGGCATCATCTGTGTGACTGTGTGACGTGTGTGTTTGCGTTGAGAGTGTGTTTGGCTTTCCATAAACTCGCAAATCGTTTAAGCCGCCTTACGAGAAGTTGTAAACCTCTTTGCTGCCATTTTTTTCCTGCTGCCGCTTCAACCGGCTTTACTCCCGTTTTGCTATTTTTGCGCCTGTGCTTTGTTTCAAATAGAAATCGTGATAGCAACGCAGCATAATCAATGTGTGTGTGCTACACTGAGAATATAACTTTTGTTTAGGAAAGATGGTACAAATGCTACCTGTTCGAACCTCTTTTTACGACCATATTATTTCAAGAGGAAAATTTGTAACAAGAAAATCGTCAGAAGTCTCTTTTGGGTTATGGAAATTGACAATAAGCAATAAATATAATAAACAACTCTTAAACAGAAGAATTTTATTTGAGGTGCATTGAAGATGGTGCATGAACGAGTTCCCTATGGTATCTTTATATAGAATGTTTGTATAACGTCAAATCAGCATTTAAAAACCCAATTTTCGAAATTAGTTATATTTGAATTTATTAATGAATTTAATGTAAAAAACATTTATTTATTATATTAAATCTAAGCACTTGTTCGTCAAGAAATAAAACCAAGTCTTTCCTTTATATTTTTCACTGATAGTTTTTGCCTCTCTGTATACCAACGCCCACTTCCCTAACCTCCTCTGGGAGCGGCACAATATCCGCTCAACGGCTGCTTGTTGCTTTTAGTGCTGCTCCTGCTGGCTCATCTTCATTTTCATGGACAGCTTCCTGTTGTGTTTTCTGTTGTCTTGCCTCCGTTTCATTTTATGTCTACTATGTACTATTTTTTTTCGCACTCGTCGGGTGAGTCTGGCGCTTGAGCCTGCGGCCATTTGCCTTTGGAAATTAGGCCGAGCTTAGCTCAACGTCAGCCCCTGCAGTCGAACTGCCTGCTGCAGAGATTGGCCCCGGAAAATGCCAATGGAGAAAGGCAGAGGAGCAGGAGCGGCAGCATCGATGATGAATTTCTGTGAGCAGTGATTTCGCCTGGCAGCTTGAACAACTTTATGGTCCTTCGATGGATTGCCAGGGATCTGTATCAACTTGGACTTTTTCAGGCACCAAGCACCAGCTTAGCCGGATTTGATGACAGAGAACTCCGAGTCACACACATACGCATCCGAACCGCCCATAATGACCTTAAATTTTTCGATTGCCCTCAACGGGCTTTCCGCCCCGTCGTCATTCTTTGCCGTCGCACTTTCCCCCCAACTTTTATGCAACTTTGCCACGACAAAAGCGGCAAAAACACACAAAAAAAAGTGCCGAGAGGAAAAACGAGAGGAAAATTGTGATATATGTGCAGCTGTGATCATAAAACGTTTATTGACTGCAAAATTCAATATATCATGCATTCACCATTATGACAATATGCAGTTGCGCAAACACTCACATATGCGCCAGGATGCCGGTATGCGTTTCAGGGGTGTCGTCACAAAATGCAATAAGGCTTATGTCCCGCCCTTCTAAGATCCAACATTTTAGTTTCGAAATAATAAAACCGTTCATATATAACTAATAAAAATTTTATTAAGGTTTGATTAGGTAGGTAGGTTTGAGTAACACGTGAACTTTAAATAACTTCCAAAATATTTGGGGCTTAAAAAGATTCCCTTTAAGATAAATACAAATTAATTTAGGATGCTCTAGAAACCGCAAGGGTTTCTTAAACGTTTGACAATGTGTTAAAATGTTTGCAATACAAAATTTTAGATACATACTTGAACGATAATTGTTATTTTTAATGTGTAAAACAGTGTAGGATAATTTTTGATACCTTTTTAAGTATGTTCAAATAAAATGATGTGGACCCTGCATTATTTATACAAATATTTTATAGTCCAATTTGTAAATATACATTAAATAAATGCCACTATAATTGCTTTCTTAAAAGGGTTCCTTTTACAATGAATATATATAAATCTAGGGTGCTCCAGAAATCACTGAGGCTTTAAAACATCGACAAAAGATTATATATAATACGGTATTTTTCCAATGTTCATAAATGTATTTATTTATTTTATTACCGAACTGATGCCTTATTTAAATTCACTAAAAATCTGTTTAGGGCAGATTTTTAAGTGTTTTAAAAACTCTAGTCAATCGAAATAATTTAAGAATCCATGTTTAATCCCTCTTCCATTTCTCCCGAGCAAGCCTCTGACTTCCGAGGATGTGAAAATGTTTGGTTGTAAGTCCACCCGCACACTCATAAACTTTCAGCCACGCAACCGAGCTGAGCTAGCCCAGATTTAGTTACAAATGAGCGCGGTAAAAGCTGAGGGGTTTTCAGAGGGGGCTCCTCCTGCGGACCCCAACATCCCTTCGAGCATCTGCTTCCACTAAACTAAAGCCAGACGAACTTTTTACAGACAGGCGAATTGTGAATGAAAATCGGCGAGGGAGGGGAAAGTGCAAGCCATGTGATGAACTCACTTGTGATAATTTATGGGTAATATTTTTATTGTCATAAGGAGTGGCGCTGTGAGAGGGCGGACGAACAAGGAGGCAAGACACCACGATACTGGCGAAACTAATTTAACTTATTGCCTGGAGCTGAGACCGATTTTCCACCCGCTTTTCGGGGAGTGAAAAAGGCGACTTTTGGAGTATGTATGTGCAATAATTTCCCGAGTAGAAAGAATTTTCCTTGCATATTTTCCAGGGCAACTCGTAGAGGGAGACGGAGACTCCAGCTTCGCCTCTTAAATATTTGATGTTAGTTTTCAAGTCTTGTTTTCTTCGCTGCGCTGTCAATTGCTTCGCATCCGCCATAAAAAAAAAGAGAAGAAAACTTTTAAGCGCCTTCTCTCCTCCCCTTTTTTCTGGCCACTGAAAATTGGTTTTCCGGCTGATACGGCCAACATCCAATAAATGTTTAAAAGTTAAAAAATTTACGAGGCCAAACACAATAACAACATTTTACACATGAATACTTCATGTAATTACGCGTGTCCAAAAATGAACAAAATTAACAAAAATATAAATTGCGCGGTTGCACACACACATATACAGACCGACAGGATCAAACAGAAACAGCCGCCTTGGAGCTACATATATGCATGCACAGAGAAAAATAATGCAACTTTTATTAAAAACGTAAATCAGAAAAAATACAAACGGCAAGCATTTAAATTGCCTTTAATTATTTTTGTTTTCACTGCTTTTATTCTCAAATAAATTTTAATCAAATTAAACAGAAAAAACTCTTTATAAATTTGTAATCCATAATTAATATACATATTAGTTTTAAATGCTTAATCAGAAAAACAATTTCATGTAGGTTATAAACGAACTTCTGCTTGTCTACCATTAAATATTATCTGCATCGAAATCAACCGCTCAAAAAAATAATTTAAAATCTTGTTAGAGTAATTTTTCAACGAACATATAATTTTTCTATGTGTTCACATTATATGCTGTGGCTTTTCGTGATAATTAACGCAATATTTTAGCTACACAAATACTAAAAACGACCTACACTTTCGTAGAAGTTTTGCTGTCCGGAAAAAATACTGGCAATTATTTACCATAATGCATAAGCAACTACAACAGTATAATTTAGACGAGCGGAGGGAGCGCGGAAATATTTGCATAAATATTATACAGCAGAATTTGAGTTGAAATTACATTTGAAGTGGGTGGAAAAATGTTTTACAGGATTTCGAAGGGTGGCAGGAGAGTAGAGACACACTGAGTGCTGTACGGTCAACGTTTTTGTAGACAAATTGGCGCTGTTACAGTTTTGAAAAGTTTCTGACATATTTCGCCTAGCCACAGTCCGGCAAGGATCGGGGCTACAAGGGGGACGAAGGCCACAGGACGAGGAGAAAGAGACAGCAACAAGGGCAGCCTGCGAGTGGAGATAGACAAAGCCGGCATTATATAATTATGTGTTGAATTATGAATTGAAATGTTGAAAAGTTTTTATAGTTTTCTGTGCGCTGTGGAAACTGCCATTCGAGTAACATTTTCGGTCAACATTTATTGCTAATTCCAACTGGCAGTGAGTATGAAATGTTTTTAGATGATTTTAATGCACTCAAGCTCGTTGTGACAAATTATATTAGATGGATTTAGAATAGTCCTCCATCAAGGGGAATGTTTAAATGGGAAGGATGTTAGTTTAATTATCTTGACACACAAAGGAATTCATTTCAGCTGTGTAGAAATTCGATATAAATTTTTTTGATAATATTTATTGGCTTTTTAACTTCTTTAAGCTATTTCTGCGTATAAAACTTAAGTAATTGGTTTGAATTTTACTTTTGTTGATATTTGGCGTCCATGAATATGGCTAATTATAATTTGTTTAGTCAAAAATGACCTTTATTTGCCTGATGAAAAGTCTGCAACAGTGTTTTTATACCCTTGCAAGGTATTCTAATTTTAGTTCGAAGTTTGCAACGTAATAAGAAAGATATTTCCGAGTATACATATTTTTAAAGTATATAATATATATTCTTGATCAGCATCAACAGTCGAGTCGATCTAGCAATGTCCGTCTGTCCGTTTGTTCTGCCGTCCATCTGTCCGTCCGTTTTTACGCAAAGTAGTCACTAGTTGTAAAGATATCTGAATGAAACTTTGCAGATCATCTTTTATCGGTTCGGCCGACTCTATCATATAGCTGCCATAGGAACGATCGTAAAATTTTGAGGAAACAAATTATAACTTAGACATTTCTCAACATATTTTCGTATAATTTGAAATATGGCCATTTTGTATTATTCTAGAGTTTCTGTTTTAATTTTATCAAGATCGGACTACTATATTGGATAGCTGCCATAGGATCGGAATTTCATTTAATTATAATGATCCAATTGTAAGCTGCAAGGGTATATAAACGTCGGTGTGCCGAAGTTAGCTTAATTTCTTGTTTATGTGTAATTTCTCTCAAGGCTTTCCATCTTTATTTATTTTTGGAATGTCTTTTGTTAAATAAAAGAATTTCTGCATTCGGCCAGCAGTCATCAATAAGCTTGCCAAAGGACATGTACACAACAGCCATCAGCCTTGACTTCACATTTCATCTCCTATCGGTTTATTGTACCCACAACTGTGTTCAGAGGAAAAGTTCCATTTAAAATGTTTACAATTTAAGATAATACAGCTTCTATATTTGTATTAAGAAGTTATATAAAATTGTTATGTGTCTCTTTATGTAAATAGAAAGCCTTTACTTGTTTGCATGTCTTCGAAATCTATAATTTGTATTATTTAAAATTTTTTAGCCACATTAAATTTATCTTCCTGTTATGTTGAGGTTAGTTATTTAAGAGCATGAAAATGGTGTTTGTTATTTTAACCACAACTGTATTTACTGCTGTTCTTGTCTTCGACTATCTAGCTTCGCATTTGCATGAGGCCAATAAAGATAAAAATGAATGTCTGCCATGTGGGTGGCCATTGTTGTCTTGGCCTGCTGGATGCCACTCCGAATGCCTCATATCATATCAATTCAATTATATTTTATATCACACAGTTGGCGCACAAGGCTCGAGATGGAAAAAGGCAGGCAGGCAGGCCGCATGCTGTTACCAATATTGCTGACAATATACTAGTAGCATTGTTCGCCCCATCTCCCCCGGCGCTCACTAGTTTATTATTTCGTTCACACATGTGTAGTTTAATTTAATTTAATGCCAGCACCTTGAGAGAGGAGGCTTCAATCGATAATGGCTGTAACCGATCGGAATGATTCGCTTTGTTGCCAGCCCGAGGCGTTGATTACTCCGGCTCTTTTGCTGCTTTTGTATAAAATTGATTTTGTGGCTAATTGTGCGGCACACTCACACTCGCACACTCAGGCACAGCTTCCCTTCTGTCTAATCCCTTTAATTTATCCCAAAAACCAGGTAAACAAAGACAGCGCTTCGAAAGGTGAGGTGCGTGTTTCGCTTCTGATAACAAATTGCAGGAAATCGTGGTGGTGGAAATTCGAATGGGTTGGTTTCAGGCACAAAATGCGGTGGATGGCCAAAAATAAACCACCGCACGAACCTTTTCTAATTAAACGTTAAAAGCAATTTCACGCCCAAAACCAATTCACGCGGGCCAAGAGGTGTGAGTGTCTCCCCCTCTCAGTGTGTCTCATGTATCTCTATCTTTTCCTCCCCTCTCTATCTCTCTCTACATGTGCTTGTCTCGTTTTCGGCGTTGTGTTTAAATAAATTTCAAAAAAATGTGCTTAATTAATGCGCCAATCTAGGCATAGGGCTCTGTAAATCACCAGCTATCAATTTGGCTGACCAACACTCGGCCGAAGCGAAAATAAAATAAAATATTTACAGTGAAATCTATACATGACTCTCTTAGTTGCCATTTAATTTAATTGTAATTTATCACCAGTTTAAGAATTTATTCATTGATTATAATAAAATATATTCATTTTAATACTACTTCTTAGTTTTGGTATAAAGCTTGTCTTTATTTTGAAAATATCTCTAGATATTTATTTTCCTGAGTGTTTGCATCACCATGTTGCACGCACAGTGAGACGCCTCTTGGGTTTCCTATCGACTGGCACTGGGCCATTGATTGCAGTTCATTAAGCACGCACGGGCTCACGCACTTCACGCACTTTACCACTGACCCACCTTGGGCCACCTTCAACCACATTGAAGCGCCACCCAGCACGCCCATTGCCACCCACAGTTCGCAACCCATTTGGACAACACCTGATGACTGGGCTCATTAGCTGGGCATCTCGTTCGCCCCTCCTGGCACTTGACCATGGCATGGGTTGTCTTAAACCCTCACCTCTTCGCTGTGCATATATTTTCATAATATACCCATCTTCCATCTCCAACCACGCACCTTTACTACACTGAGGAAACTAAATCAATACAAGGATAGATTTTATAAACTATAAGTCTTAAGAACAAATTAAGCAGAGCTTTTCTAAAATATTCCTATAACATTTTTTTAAAGGAAATGTTTCCCTTTCCCCTCTTTTTTGTTCTGTAATTTCCTACTGAACTTAAGCTTTAATTTATCTGATTCATAATTCTGTTTTTTTCCCAGAAATTTATTTCAAGAATCCTCTCGGTGTATCTCCTTCAACAACCCCGTCTTCTGTATCCCCCGGCCATTATTGTTGATTGCTTATTCATGCATTCAGTCATTTATTCATATGCCTGCGAATCTTGGGCGATGAGCACTTTGCTTGTTTGCCTTGTTATCAAAATGAAAGTTTTCCCTCCTCCGTTTTCCGTTTCAGTTCTCTGCTTTTGGTTCTCCAGTCCTTGTCCCCGAACTAGCCGAAATTAATTGCGCCGCCCGGGCGCCCTGCTCTGCTGTTTATATTTTAAATTAATTATAAATATTTATTTATCCTGATTAGCTAAGTGGGTGGCCGGCACTCCATCTCCGCCGCCCGGTCTGGGCTTAACCAAATTGATTTCGGTTTATTTTAGCACTCCTCAGCGCTTTTGCGGAGCCATCGATTACAAAGCGTTGGCTTTAAAGCCATCCGAGTAACCAATCAGCCGGCGGCATTGGAAGCTCCACTGCACACGCCTGCTGTCCGCTGGTCTTGGCCTACACTCAGAAATTCAATTCGATGGCGAAATATAAAGCCAAGCCAAAAATGTCTCAAAGAAAATCAGCAGTTTCCAAGTATACTTGGATTGTCTGTAACTTGATAAACCAATATTAAAATGCAAACTGCACTAGGATAATGGTCTAGGCCAAACCAAGAAAACCTTAACAGGAAACCAGATTGGCTATTTGTTTTAAATCAGATTGGAATTTCTGCAAGGGCCCAAGGTAGAGCCTATGGGTAAAGCACAGTTTAAGTTACAATGCATTTTAGGCGAAACAAGTGTTGGCTTCAGGACTTCTTAATAAATAAACTCTGACGATTAAACAAAAACGTGGTTGGACTTTATACCGAAATTGTTATATTGGATTGCGTAGGAAAGCCGATATCAATTTCTAAAATTGAATATTTCACCTTGGCAGTACACATTTTAATTAAGCATTTCTGCAAAATCCTTCATCCAGTTAGCTACGACTTTCGCTCTCTGTGCCTTTATCTGGCTCCTGTGCCTTCTTGCTAACCGGATTCATTTCTCCCATCCCGATGTCTTCTCCTGTGCTTTCCTATAATTGATGGCAGCATCAATTTCCCAACGAAATAATCAAGCAATACGGGATAGCGGCGAGAACGGTGGAAGCCTGGCCACAAAAAAGGTAGCCACAAGTGCTCGTCCACCGTACAGTGCGGGATGTGCATGTATGGCCCGCTCACGTTGCCCGATTTGCCATGTCCGCTGCATACTTCCGTGGGCCAAAGTTAATTTCAGGTTTAAGTGGCAGCGACTGCAGCTGCAACTGCTGTGCAGTCGAATTATTGAAGGCAGCCAAAAAAGACGATTGGCGCTGGAGGGCGGCGAAACGTTTAAATGAAAAACACGAGTCAATTTATATTGCGCTGACGTACCCCCAGCACCAGCACCAGCGCCACCACCCCTCGGTTGCCATTTAATCTTCTTCCATTTCTTGGCGCTATTTTCAAATGTTTTTCTTTGCTGTTTAGCCATTTTTTGCTGCTGTGGCAGTTGTAGCGCTTTAGACAGGGCACAAAAAGACCAAAGCCAGAAACCCAGTGTTGTAGCACTCTTTTTTTTAGTTTTTGGCTGCCCATGTGTGTTTGTCTCTCTGTACATGGTTTATTTTCCTTTTTGCCAAAGCTGTACAAAAATCTGCACAAAAATGCACGGAAATTCATCTTGATTTGTGTTGAGCGTTTTTATTTATTTTTTGTTGGTCCGACTCCCCCCCTGTATATCTTATTCAAGGGCTAAAACTGCAGCAGTTTTTTCATTCAGCACATCTCTATATCACTTTGGTTTGGCGGTTTGTCTTCTCTGCTTTATCCCTGCTTTTTTTCTGCACTGAGAGAAGTATTTATGTGAAATCGAGGGGGTTCGTCTGGGATTTACAAGTACGAATTGGGGGACACTCTTGAGCGTCACAAAATGGGCGGGAAACTAATCAAATTGAACAGTGTCTAAAAAACTGCAGTAAAAAGTAGAATATTGCCTTAAATTAGCTGGCCAATAGCTAAAATAAGCAGTAAATACATAAATAATTTAATAACTCAATAAATAACTATATTCAAGAACAAGGAAAAATATACAAAATACTTTTTTCTTTAGAAAAAAAAAAAAAACAATGAAACTTTGAAAAACTATGACTTATGTTGAATTTCATCAAGGAAATTTGTTTTTGCATCTAATTTTTCCAGTGCAAGTGTCGTTTTTTAGTGTATGTGCTTTTCCCTGGGGGCGTGGCGCACTAAATCAGAGACATTTAAGCGCGTTTTGTTAAAAGTCACTTACTGCACTCGACCATGGCTCATTTGCCGGCTTCTACTTACCACAGAAAAGGCATAGCAGGAGTAGCCACTGCAGGATGTTGCTGCCGCAGCTGCTGCCATTGTTACTGCCGCTGTTCCTGCTGGTGATTTTTGTGCGACAGCGACACCTACGCATTGCCGCTGTCGCATTGTCTGTTGATGGCAACATGTTGCCCACTTTGTGACTGTGCATTTCCGCGTTTTCCGAGCTGTTGCAGTTGCAGGTTGCCGGCGTTGCTCCTCTGAGTCTGAGTGATGTGCTTAAAGTTGATAGTGTCTGCCACATTGTCAGCGCTGTCGGACACTAATTAAGTGCGAAATGAATGTCGGCTTGTCTCGGCAAATCTTTGCTAAATTATGCTAATTTATTTGCCTAGAGTGGCTTGCTCTCTGGCATTTCTTCCTTAATTATTCGTATTTACATGGCACACACTTTGTTACGTATTTTGATTCGTTTGTTTGTATTTTTATTATTGTTCGCACTTTGTTTATATTGTTTTTTTTTTAACGTCACTCTTTCTGGGGAGTATAAAGAAGGGTCTGCTTCATTGCCCGCCCGGCGAACGCGTCACGCAACCGTCAGAACTGCGACTGAACGCACAAATGTTGCTGCCGTCACTTGATGTTGCTGCTGTCACTTGGGGTTGCTGCTGCTGCTGTCTATGACTCCCAGCAACATGTTGCATGGAAAGTGTCGATGGTAATGCCTGGCAGTCGCTCTTCCGCGAAATTGTTTGTCTTTTGACATTTATAGATGTTTTTAGTGCTACTCCTAATTGCTTCATATGCTGCACGAGAGAAATGCCATGCCCTGCAATGTGGTGGGAAGAAAGGAGACCAGAGAATACTTCAATTAGTTGTTGACACAGGCAGAAATATTAGTTTTATGGCCGGCTCGTAAAGTGCACAAAGTTCCAAATAAAAATTCCGACGATCGTCACGTGCCGCGACCGTTGCCCGGATTGATTTATGCGTCCAGGGACATGGCCTGGGACTGAGACTGGGACTGGGTTCTGGGACCCATCGCGACCCAAACCGAGATAGGAAATATCAATGCCCATTGACCTTACTCAAATCGGTTTGGAGCGCCCAAAAATGCGACCCGGGGACTAATTAGCAGCCCGTCCGTCCACTCAAAGGCGTCCAATTTGGATTTGCTTATTTCGCTGGCGGCCAGCAATTGGGTTTTGCATTATTTACGACCTTCCCCGCTGCTCAATTATGCGCTTCAATGCAGGAAGCCGCACACTGGCCGCCAGTCCTTCAAACTATCTATCTATCTGCCCCCTAAACGGGGAGAAAAAAAGAGTTCTGCATATCGCCGCTTCCTGTTTTTGGCATTGTTCAGCAATTGTGTCGTAAACAATGAACGGCGATTGGTTCTCATTATACACTCAAAAAATTTGTGAGAGATAGCAGCATGGAATATTTAAATACTGCATTACTGCCATAAATAATATATATTTTTATTAAAATGTATGACATTGAAAAAACAATTTTGGCCTTGATTTTTTATTGGCAAAGTCAACAATTAAAATGTTTCAATTTATTCTCACAATATAGAAGGAACAAAAAAAATTTTTTTTTTAAATATCTACCAACACTAACAAAGACTGTAGTCCGCATACTTTTTATTTGCTTAAGGTATTTAGAATAATTATTGTGTGTACTTTATTACAGAATAACTAAAACGCATTTTGCATTTTAATTGCCTTTTATTTTCTCAGTGTATACAAAGTTTGGCTAATAGCTGGGCCCGGCATCAGCATCGACATTGTGCATTGCACTTCCAGCTGACAGAAAATCGTGCGCTGAAACCAAAAATCACTTCCGCCTGGTCATCGGTTGTCAGGAATTCCGATGGAGGGGAAGGCAGAGGGTTAAGCGGATTGGAGGGTTAAGGGGGATACAAAGGCATGCACTTCACACATCATTTCCTCTGCTCAACATTTATTATGCCATTTGTGTGAGACCGAATTGTCACAATTAGTCGACGGCAGAGCGGGAAAGGGATGGATGCTGTGGCTATAAATATAGACCTTGTCCCCCGATTTTTCCCTGATTTTTCCCACTTCACGTTCCCCCACTTGCCCCCGCACAGTACACCGCTCACAAAGAGCCCTTGGATGCATTTATAATATTTTGTCATTGTCTCGCCCGTTTGCTGCATTTTATTAATTTGTTTGTCATATTTTCACGTTTGTTTATTGATTAAAATGTGTGCACAGGCGTCTGACGTTTTGTTCTGAGAGGGAGGGAGCGGGGGATGGGCCTCTCGAGCCTGCTGTCAGCCGTTGCTGCCGCTGCTGCTGTTGTATCTGCGGTTCGCGCCGCCGTTGTAAACATGTGTTGCCAGCAACATTATCACTGCTGCTGTTATTTTTATTCCCCGACTGCGGCCCTCCTTCGGCCAGCCCTGTTTGCCGTCTGGTATTTTAAATAAAACATCAATTTTTGTAATTGTTGGCTCGACGTGAAGCATTCTATTGCCCCATCTTTCCCACTGTTTCCCTTTGTTTACCTCGGCTACAGTTGCAAACATTTTCCCTCGCACAATATTCCCCCCGAACCCCCGTTTTGTTTGTACAAATTATTATGAATGATAATTTTGTCTGTCGCATTTTTCATGCATTTTCCATCCTCTGACGCTTTTATGGCCTCCCATTGTTGTTTTTATGCCTGTGGCTTTGTTTTATGCATTTCATAATTAATTGTGTTTGACATATTTTATATGCTTTCCCTGCCCTTCTCTTGGGTTTTTTGTGCCGGCCTGCTGTTCATATTTTCATATTTTGATTGATTTTGCCTAATATTTTTGCCATTTATCATTATTGAAAAATGGAATTTCCTTCTTCGGCGAATCGGTGCATGCCGCAAAATAATTAAAGGGGGGAAATCATGAAAGAACATTATTTTATATCGTTGCAAAGCAATTAAAATATATCTCTTGTAATTAAATGTAAATTAATATTTGTTACAGGCTACAAATAGTAATATTAGTTGAAATTAATCATTGGTGTTTCAAGAAAAATTGTATATTGTTTGAAAGGAAAGAAAATTAGATTGTACTGCCTGCTTATATTTATTTTGTTGCTTACAAAAATATCTCTATAATTAGCTCATCTTATCTTATTTATGTATTATTACTATTTCAACAAAATAACAATTAAGAATTATATACACGGAAGATGTATGTATATTTAGGAATAAAGAGAAGGAAAAGAGCTTTATATGAAATGTATGCCTACCACAAGAAGAAAAACAATAAAAGAATAAATGTCGAAAGCATCTCCCCATCTAATGCTTTACTTCCCTTTGTCAACGCACTTAATTCTATTCATTTTAATTAGCTCTGATACAATTATTGAGTTTAACCTCTGCCACCACACCGAAGCAGTCACTGTCAGGGCCAAAAAACATTTGTGTTTTAATTGTCATTCGGGCCATTCTTACATTCCTCGCTCGGCAACTGTGAATTTCCACATATGTAACTGTCGCTTGTCGCTGGCATATTTTGGCCAAAAAGACAAATGACAGAAGACAATTAGCTAACTGAAGGGAGGAAGCCTCTTAGACTTTTCGGCATTGCGAGTTGCGTTTAATTAAAAGCAGATTAGCATAGCGCGTGCACTGAATTTGCGTGGGCTGGGAGGCGGTGGGCAGTCGAAAAATTCCCAAGCCCCCTCGCATTTTCCGAGTGGGCTGGGCTACTGTTACTCAAACTCATTCGCCTGTTATGCCATTTCAGGCGCATTTGTCTGGAGACATTGACAATGACAGCGGCTCAAGAGGGGCTGCCTATGTACTGGCTGCTATGTATCCGAGTCGCGAGTCGTGTGCTCCTTGGGGTTAACTGTCTCAGACAATTGCCGGAATAAAGCCAACGCCATTTCGAGTGCCTGCTCCTGGGCTCCTGGGCGGGGGCCTGCTCCTTGGCTTCTTTTCAACTGCTGTGCCGGCAGCGTTTCTCTCGTTACTTTTAATTCCAGCGCTTGAATGGTACATTTTTATGCATACTTCTCGCATGCAACACTCCTTAAGGGAAATGTGGGGGTTGAAAAGGGGGAAGCCTTGCACTCAACATAAAGTTATACTTTTATCTTTTCAACAGGAGTGGACTTAGATGAGGGATTTTTAAAGCTCAATACTCTTTGTTAGAGAGCTCTTTCCTATGATTCAATAATTGTTCTCTTTCTCATTGGTTTCCTTTCTAGTTTCTAATTTCGCTCCACTATTTCGGTTCAGTGTATAACGACTCCTTGTTACTCGCCACATCAGTCACCGCTCACTTGACACATTTCGCCTGGCATGACGCAATTGGCACGAAGACATGCCCCGCACATGGGCAATAAAAGTTGCCCGGCAACTCCAGCCGCTGCTGCAGATGCTGGCTGATGCCGCTGCCTGTTCCCGCTGATGACTTAAAAATAGCTACAAGTTTTTCACACCAAATTGCCAGAGCGGCAGCCGCCAACAAATTGAAATGTTGATTTCAAAGTTTCGGGCCTCCAAGGGGCAGGCCATCAGGCAGCTGTCAGGTGAGCATGAGAGTCGGACGTGGCCAAGTCCCTCGGATTGTCATAAATCTGTCGCTGCAGTCGATGACATTGATCCGGATAGTGAGGGGCGATGTAGCCACCACGGCCGGGTGCAGCGGTGGCATAAAGCCGGGAGGCTCTGTCCTCCGGACAATTTAATTGCCTGCTCGCTGTGTTCGCACCGAGTCAAAGATTTTCACATCAGCTTAATTACTGGGACAAGCACGTGCCCTTAACCCGTTGACAGCAGTTGGTAATAAACTGGGAACATATCGAATAATATGGTACAAATATTTCATGGAATTAAAACAAGTAGTACAATAAATCTTGTATTATAACTTGAACATACCTTAAAAAGAGAAGCTAACTCAGATTGTTTGAAGTTCTAGGATCCATTTTGCTCTGGGGTTAATCGGAGCAGCGGCATCAGCATTTCCTGCGCTTACTGCAGCAACGCGATGCCTGCAATTTGCAACACTTAATTGCCGCAGAATGAGCATAAATGCGCTTTTATTAAATACGCTTTAAAATTGATTTTGCACGCCCCATGATCGGCATGTGGTTAAGCCCCCGGCAGCCCCCGTCCCGCCGGCCATCATTTAACCCTCTTCATGTGGCAACTTTCCCACATTTGCGGTTCCTCCTCGGCAGCAGAGCCTTTTGCATGAATGGCCCTTATTCATAATCACATTTTGTGAATTCATACGCATTTATTTTGGTTTTTTCTGTTCGCTTCTTCTCGTTGTGTATGTTCTGTTTTTTCTGCTGATTTCGCTGGCAACTTGACTTTGAATCTTTGCGCTGCGGCTGCTGTTGCTTCGGGTCTGCTTCTGTTTCCACTTTTGATGCCGCGAATTAATTAAAAGCCCCGCCCCGAAAGTTTACAGAATAACAGGGCATTGTTGTTCTCCGGCTAGAGCCACGCCCAGTTTAGCCTTAAGTCCGCGATTCGCTGAGCGTGCGAAATTTATAAATGAGGCCGAAATGCCCGGCAACTTTCGAGCTGAGTTATTCCACGGTTTTTGCGGAACTTGAGTCACAAATAGGATTGCAGGCCATGTCCTAATGGAACCCCCTTCCTCGTCCGGGCAAGGATTTGGGGAACTGATTCCAGGACTCTGCCCGTGACCCCCAGCTAATAACATTTGGCCTTTTCCGTTCCTTCTCCTCAATTTTTTTCTGGCCAAATCTCACACAAAATCCAATTACGTAAAGAGGAAGGTCGAAGCTCACCCACACGGGCGCACACACAGCAACAGCACTTGAAATCCAATTTTCATAATAAGCATGAAGGAAAAAAAGAAGGAAGAGCATGGGGACGACGACTAACGGATGCGAATTTAATAATAATATAATTTCGGCACAATTATCTCAACAAATTAAGCCAAACCGCGGAGCAGTTCAGTTCAAGTGAGCACATCTAACAGGGTTCCCTTGTAATTTTTCGGGTGGCTCTTTCGCGGTGCCGCCGTCTCCCCCACTCGCTCCTTTTGACCCACAACGACAGCTCATTTTGCGGGCACATGGGCCTGGTCTGGTCCTGAGCCTTGGCCTGGGGTCGGGTCCTCGTTCTATGTAATTAAATTGAAATTTCAATATTGCGAGTGGCCTGGCCCAGCGGAAAAGAAGGGAGCGGAGCCAGAGGTCGGCCAGAGGAACCGGTGGAGCAGGCCTCCGAGTGCCGAGTGCGAGAATCCGGCGGAGGACCAGCAGCTGTCGACGTCGAGTTCGCCGAAAACCGGCTGATTTATAAGCCGTGGCCAAAAATGCTGCAAAATTAAAGTGTAATTTATGTGGCAGCCTCTCGCATATCCTGCGGATCCTGTTTATCCGCCAAGTGCGTGAGTTGGCCGCTGCTAGGCGACCTTGCCAGACGACCGACATCGCACCCAGCCGCCAGGTCTGTCAGGATACTGGGAGAAACGTCGAACAAAATCAGCTAGGACTTAATAGGTGTTCTTTTTTTTTTAATTCTAAATAAATAACATTTAAAATTCAAATATTTATTAGAATTAAATAAAATAAAATAACTGTAGTATGCAAGTAGAAATCTAATAAGTAGGGTTGTGATTCTCTTTCATAATATTTTTTAGGCTTACATTTACACTACCAATGATATATATAATGCACATTCACATATCAAGTATGTATACATTGATTATTAACTCCAATTTATATATATATATATTTATATTTATATATTTGGTTTATAAAAATACTTGAATAAAGTGCCAAAATTAATGGCCCCCCTACTTAGGATCACATTTTGTCGCAGTGCACGACTGAGCGGTGTATGTGAAAAAATGAAAATACTTGGCGGGCTTAATGTTGCCTGGCCAACTTTGACCCGCCGGCACTTCACCTGCCACCCCAGCACCGCCCACCAGTAAGCACCCCGGCCGTACGCAAAGTGTTAATGTGTTTATGGAGCTGGTGACTCTTCGCCATACGTCCATGGACCTGTGAACCCCGAACCCCGGCCCAGCCCAAACGCACTCCCCCTTTGCAGGCCACCCATCCTGCCTCGCTGTTTCCTGCCTGCTTCGAGTGTCCTTTGCTCTTTTGCGCCGTTTGCCACTTGAGTTATTTAAATTGCGTAAGTGAAGCTGGCAGCGGGGCCAGAAAAAAAGATTGATAAAATATGTTAATTGCGCTTGTTGTGCCTTGGGGCGAGTATCTGCAGCGGCGGCAGTTCTTGCATGAAATTGTCGCCAACAATGCTGAAAAGTTAATTTTCTTGGCATTTCTCAGTAGGCTGAATTAAAGGCGTTTTAATTATGTTTATTGCATACCGCAAGCCAAGGTTGCCAAGGGGGTTTTAGCTTGCTACAAAAGGGACAAATAGTGATCACCTGACCATCTAATTAACCAGTAATTCGTTCCTAAGCGAAGACTGGAAAGGTTTACAAAACATAATTATCCCTCTTCCTAAGTTTTTAAGCCCAAATATGATCCATGTTCGATTTTGCAACCGCAGAGATTTGCCAGTTATCGAATTACTGACCAGAAAATGGCCCAAGCCAGCAGCATCCCGCAATTATCTACCCATGGATAAGTTACGACCAATATTTAATGAGCAATTGTTTGCACACAGCGGGTGCAACGGGATATGAATGAATTTTCGGTGTTTCTGGGACCTTGGGAGTGGATAAACTATAACCCACACCCAACGCCACAGCCACGGACAAAGTTTGCCGCCCACCTGCGGTGCTGATTGTTCCAAATAACCAGCAATTATTTCAATTATAACTCACTCTCTGCGCTCGGCTGGTGGGAGGGCTCATACGTAGCCCGGGAGAGCGCCTCCTGCTATCCTCATTGCCTCGTGTACAACATAATTGGAGCGTCTGGTTGTCTAGTTCGAGCTGCTTTGTTTATCAAGGAAGTTTGCGGCCAAAACTTGTGGATGGCAGGAGGAGAGATAGAGAGAGTGGTGTGCCTCAGCAGCCTGCCCAATTTCTAAGTGTAATCAGCTGCTGGCTTTAGTGCTCAGCTTAGTGAAAGAAATCAATTAAAGACGATTTTTCTTAAGTGCAAGGGAAGTCTGATAATTGTATTTTATTTAAATTTTTCCATATATTACTTCCTTAATTAACTATTTATAATGCCTAGATTAGTTCCCAGTAACCTAAAGTTCCCAGTAACCTAAACAAGTTCTTCAGGCATCTTCTAGTCACAGAAATCTCACACCTTCCGCTTCCATTTGCACAAAATCAACAATTTAAATAGTAGTATTGGCAAATACGATTGGACCGCTTTCACGCTTGACCCGCAATCAACACATTGCTTAGCTTAACCTTTGACTCGGAACACACACACAAACACAGGACCCTGGGCGAGTCCTGTGAGTCCTCTCTGCTCTGTTATTGGCAGCCAATCGAAGTCAGCTCCCTCTCCACGGCAATTATCCGTGGGCTTTGCATCTGTTATGCTTGGCTGGGGTCCCTAAAAACCGAGGGTTACATAATCAAAAGCCAGGCGGCGGGCATTTCGGGGCAACAAAAACAAGTAACCGATTCGGGGCATCTTTTATGTAGCCTGACTTTTGCCAGCGATCCCAACCAGACCAAAAATAAAACTTCCGAGATGTTGTTGTTGATGTTTGCTGTTTTTTTTGTGTTGGGCACTCCATTCACGTGTGTTTTGGGCAGCAAAGTTCA
>JAEIHY010010903.1:0-11834 GCA_018904565.1 Drosophila tsacasi
AGGGCTTCAAACATTTTATTCCAGCCATTAAAGCGGGCCCTCTGGCAAGGTAAAGAATTAATTACGACTCGTGTTTTTCGCCCGTTTTTTGTGTAATTTTGGTATTTATTAAGGTCTGGGCCCCGTCTGGCCTCAGAAAGCTATTGAAAAGCTCAAGAGATCTCGGTTCACCTGAGCAAAAAGAGGAACACACAGACAAGCGGCGATGAGAGAGCTCTTTTCCCCATTTTCCGCATTCACTCTGCTTCATTGATAACACACACGACCTTTCCGCGCACACACACATATACCCATACCCGCACTCACATTAATTGCAGGGGAGAGTGTTTTGGGTGTGGGCTTGGGTTGCATATCTCATGAATGGGGCTGTGGTCGTGAGTGAACGTATATTTTATTTATAACATGAAAAAGTCCCTCAAACAATTTTACTATTTATGTTAATTGGTGGCGCTCCTAGGCGCCATCTCCTCTCCTCTTCTCAGCTGCAAATTATGCACATGGCGATGGGCAGCATATGTGAATACACGAGAACATGCAAGCAGATACACTATCTGTACTTATTATTTAATGATAGGTGGTATGATAGGTGCGCACAATTCAAGAATAAACCTTACTTAACCTTTGTAGTTTGTGGAATGCAATCTCAGTGCTAACATTGTGTCCACAGCGTATACTCAGCTTGTATCTTGATTCAGAGTACTTTAATTAAGAACCACACTCTTCAAATCACTTAATAATATTCTAAGTGGGCTCTCCAACCCAATCATTAGTTCCAGGGCACTGCTAATTGAACTTCAGTTCACTTTTTGACTAAATATAAACAGTTCGTGAGAAATCGTTTAATAAGTCGACCCATAAAATAGAACCACACTTTTTAATTAGTTTGTTATCTGGCATTGTTCGAGTTGTATTCAAAAAGTGAAAAATGAAATCATAGCTGATAAGTTTTGATGGTTGTGACTTTTCATAGATTTTCTCATTGGATTCTTAATAATCTCGTAATTGACAGCGAATGATTGATATTTTTATAGGCGAAGTAACATTTTTAAAGCAGTTTGATAATAAAATACATGGTTTTAAATAAATTAAGGACTGATAAGGGTACAGACGGGCTTTTACCGTATCCGAAGGGAAAATAACCGTTGCAAAAAATAGTTCATGAACCAAATACTTTGTTTAGAGCACATATTGAGGAAACTTTATGTGGGCAAAAGGATTAGCTGAATCTTACTCTATAAATGCCTATATAATAGCTTAATTAAAAAAACGTAAAATTTAAATGGATTATTCCCTATTAAAATGATAAGCTTTCTGTTTGTCCAAATTGCTGATCATACTAACTGTGCTAACTAATCGTGCCTTAAAACGACCTAATTATATCTCGGGAAAAAAAGTAATCACTCTTATAACTAAATGCTTAAATTAAATATAAAGCAATTCACGAAAATGTGGTAATGGGGGAATAATTGGCCGTAATTGTATGCTCACATGTCTGTTAACTCGAACATTATTAGTTGGCCATTAAGAGTTACTTGAGTGTGCTTTTGCGATTGCGAAAAATGCAATTTGGCAATTTGGCGATGAAAAGCCATCGTTATGCCACGCAATTAAATTGAAATCATCGCGTGCAGCAGCCTGCATGAATGCCTCCATTTCCCCCTTGCCCCCACATTGAGTACAACTCACTGACTGCAGGCGAGAAAGCTCCATCTCCAGCTGCTCTGCCTCTCTCGTTTTTCGTGGCTGCCACTATCTCGCTCTATCTTGCAGTACCTGCCCGGCAGTCAACAATGTGGCGCTTAATTAAGCACGCGTCGGCCCTGTCAGCCGCTCTTCCTCTCTCAGTCACCTCTCCACTATTCGGGGGAGATGGCGACACTGGGAGAAAACACTATAGTACTATCTTAGAGGTCTGATTTGGTTTCTATTTTGAATGATTTAATACATTTTCGATTTAATTGATATTTTACAGAACTTAAGGGTTTCTTAATGGGAAATCACACTAGGTATAATAATATGATTATAAAATTGTAATTTTTGAGACTAATCTAAACTAAAAAGCACAAAAGTGTTTGCTATTTGCAAAACTAAACTTATTTCACTTGGAACCATTTCTATTCAACTTTATGGAACTCCAATTAACGCAGTTTAATATTATATTCAGATGCCAGATGTATTTAATGCTATTTTTCTCTGTGTAAGACTCTTTTCTCCCTAGAGGGGGAAAAGCGGCAGTGCAAGGTGTTCTTTTTTTGCTTTTCTGTTTTGCTTTTTTGCCTTTGCCTTTGCATTGTAATTGAATCAGCGAGGTTTTCTGGCATTTTGCGCTTTGATTTCCTTTCAATTATTCAACAAAATGAACAGGCGGCACTGGGCGAGGGCGTGACTGCCAGATAATAGCTATCTGGCTAAAGGTAATTAGCTCTCGCCCGGCCGAAATGCGTGATACCGCAGAGCTGATTGCCTTATGACCCACTTAAATCGGCGGCGAGCCCTTTGGGAAACCAGAAAAACCAGAAAATTTCTCAAAACGAAAGGGCAACAGGTTGCTGGAGCGTTTATGCGGTCTGAGTACTTACTGCAAATAATTTGTAGATGTAGATTTGTATCCGAAATGAGCGATACTGCCCAGAGATTGAATCATCCGCTGACGGAACGACGATCGTAAATCGAATTTGATTTTATATGTATTTTATTCAAATCGAACTTGATGTTCAAACACTCGAAAGAACTTAATATATTTTCACCTTGAGTGCGCGCACTTGGCCACAAACAGAGAGTACAGTGCACACTCTACAGAGTGAATCACTATTACTTATTGCGATATATTGCTTCTGTTCTACGCAGCAAATATTAAATTTTTATTTTAGGAGGGGTTATTCTTATTGTGGGAATGTTAATTCTACTTTAAGTTAGGGAAATGTAGAAATATCTAAATCTTTTAAAGGTTTTAACAAGGAGTTTAATGAGAATAATATACATTTAAATTTCTTGAAAATGTCATAAAATACAAAAGATAAATCTATGTAGAATGAATTAGAATATAATAACGATTCAAAATCATATAGAAAGTTTATTTTTTGAGAGTTCTATGGCTTTTTTTAATCGTGCTAAAAAATATCCCCAAACTGTAGGTCCTAAAGTATTGAAAGTTTCGTTCACTGTAGCGAGTGTGCACTGTGAGAATAAAAGGGGAATATGGCGCAAAGAAACAACAGAAACCGCACACACTAACACCAACACTAGCACTAAGAATAACAATAACAATAACAATGCTCGGGCTGCGACGCCGGCAGAGCTTTGGTTGTCAATAAGACACAGCCGTAAAAAACACGCGACAAACAATTCCGGTTAAAAGAAAGAGAGGCGAAAAGTATGAGCAACAACAACAACGCCAGAAATTGCTGTCCCGCCCCCGAGCGCCCACCTAACAGCAGCGCAGTTGCCGCGCAGCAGCAGCGAAGCCAGGCAAGGCAAACAAAACGCGCAACGCAACTCAACGTCGATTTCTCAAACGATTTCGCTTCCGAGTCGCGGCTTTTCGCACATTTCGCACTTTTCCAGGCACAAACTCACTCTCACACCGCCCACCGCATTCAGGCCAATAAATTGGTCATCATTTTGGCCATAAATTAGCCGCGCGAACCGTACGAAAGTGCAATTTTCCAGGGCGCCGCGTCATGCGCGAAGAGCAAGTCGTACCGTCGTCCGCTGTTCCGTCCCTCTCACCACCCAAGTGCCAGCGCAGCGCAGATAAGCGGACCGACGCGGAAAACACGTCCGAGCGAAAACACGAACAAAAAGCGCCAGAAGCAACAAGTGTCCGTTGTTGATATCAAAATATCAATATATCGATATTTTTTCTAAATACGATCACGATTTTTGTTTTCTCAAATATCGAAATAACGATATTTTTATTTGATATTTTTGTTAAGACGAATATATGAATTACAATAAATGAAAGAGTTTCATCGTTACATAACAACTTATTCAGGAGAAAAACTTATCCAAATGCGCCTTTGGATTCCTTTTTTTGACCGCGCTGGTGATGCAAGTTCAACCGAAAACATCGATATCGTCGGTGTTTTCAAAATATAAAATCGGCAGACAGGCGACCGAAAGCAAGTTCCCAAAGCAGCCATATGACCGTTAGTGTGACCGCCGGCGGAATTACTGACCTTTAATACCGCTACATTAACTCTTTAAATAGATCCCCTGGTAAATTTTATTAGCACTAATCCTACCCGATCTTTAAAATTTGACTGTATTTGATCACATCATCAACAAGTGTCAGAAAGCCACAAAAATATGAACTTTGAAGAAATAAATACTAACTTGGATAACCGTTAAAAAGCTATTACAAAATTAGTATTATTTAAAATAGTATTTAGCAATTACTTGTCCATAACCGAACAATTCTAAATACAAAATCACACCTGCTTGCAGACATATTCCAATTATATGTATAAGTATTTAAAACAAAACAGAAGTGGTCACCCTAAAACGTCACTCCGATCTTATTTGGTCGATCTGGCAGCACCTCAAACGATCATTGGGAGCTTTCAACCGTTAAGAATTTCAATTACAAATCAACGTATTTTCATTGTTAAAGTGATATGCAGATACAAAAAAGAAAAGAATATTCAATTACAAAAAAATTACGGTTGAATTAAAATAATAAGAAGAAAATTATGACAATTACATTTATCCTAAAATGTAGTGTACTAGAACATTTTTCTACATGTCACAATTATATAAATGACATAAAAAATATGGTTAATTTAATTTTTTTTTTTTTTGTAATTCTCTTATATATAAAAGATATAGGTAGTACCTAAGAATTTAAAGCCATTTTAAATTTTCACAGAAAAAAAACATATTTGACACTCATTTTGGGTTTTAAATATTTGATAACATATTTATTTATTTCTGTGGAATCCTTATCTCCATAATGTTACTTATATACTATATAATTAATCCCTCTTCAAATTTAATTTACTGAAGATTGACAAGAATTATTAAATATGAAATGAAATTCCAGTCTCCTTTGTTTTAAATTGCTCAACTTATTAAAATAAAGAGTTGATAAAACTTTATATTTTCTTGCAGAAAATGCTGAATGTTTGCCGGGTAGACAATTGAAATCATCTCACAAAGCACCTCGTATTCCCTCTCCAAAAACTTTAGGAGCGCTGCAATATGGCTGCCGTGGGCTTTGTTCATCGCCGGCTTTTGTTTGGATCGGCCATTGTTCTGCTCGCCATAATGCTGCCGCCGATTGCCGCCGCCCAGAGGCACACCGCCTCGGATAATCCCTCGACGTACAATATTGGCGGCGTTCTGAGCAATTCCGACAGCGAGGAGCACTTTAGCACAACAATAAAGGCAAGCGCTTAGTCGCATTAGCTAACTGGATTTCCCATTTAGATTCGCTTTAACCCACGACCCCATTTATCCCGACCCGCAGCACCTCAATTTCGACCAGCAGTACGTGCCGCGCAAGGTCACCTACTATGACAAGACCATTCGCATGGACAAGAATCCCATCAAGACGGTCTTCAACGTGTGCGACAAGCTCATCGAGAACCGAGTAAGTCGGCGGCGAAATGCAATTACCTTCCCACTTCCGCTCACACCATCCATCGCCATGGGGCCTGAAAATATATGTATATATCCTGGCTGGGCCTGGGCCTGGCTGAGCCTCATTTCAATAATTCAAGGGGAAATGATTCGGAAATGCCGTGATGACAAACGGTAATGCGCAACCAGATTCCAATATCCACCGGCTTCCAGTTGGTTAAGTTTCGGTTTCGCATCTTGCGTCTTCCTTAAATTCACAATTAGCGATGTTAATTGCTTTCTATGAGGCAGCTTCGAGAGCACTGAAGAAATATCTTTGATTTTCATTTTAAATACGTATGTATATATATTTATATTAGACTTCTGCTTGAGTGTACTCAAAAGGGCAAATGAATCATTCATTCTAAGTGGTTTGAGTAATCATGCATTAAAGTAACTAATTTAAAAATGGTATATTGTACACATTTTCAAAGGTCTCAATAAGTTACCCAACGAATTTTCAAGATAATCTTACCAGTATTCTTTGAATAATTTGACTTTTTTGTTTTTTTCCCAATATACTTAATTCTTAAATAATAAACAAAATTTTCAAAAAGACAAAAACTTTCTTAAGGCACTGTAGTTACAGCAATTGGAAGTAAGATCATACGGATTTCTCGGATTCAAACTGGTTTATCGTGCAATTAATCAACGCCGTCATGCACAAACGAAAAGTGTCCAAAAAATCTTAATGACGAAGAGCCTTTCAGCTCTTCTAAGTGCATTGCACCCAGGCCAAGTGGGGACCTCGTAAATATCCACTCAAACCCGCAATGCTCTTTTGGCTGCCAACTTCTGAACGTTCCCGTTTTTTTTTTTGGCAAACTACATCCGTGAATTATCTGCGGATTCCATCAATCACACATCGGGCATTATAGCACATTTATTATGAAGAAACTCCTGTCTGGCAACTGTCCCTGTGGGAGACTGTCCGGAACAGAAATCAACACCCACTAGACCAGGTCCAAATCAATTCCTGCCTGTGTTTCGGGGCGGCATTTGTCATCATTAATGCCAGAGCGAATTTATCATTGCTTGGCCCCGAAATGTGCGTCCATTTTGAACCTTTCATTACTCTTGCCATCCGAAGGAAGCAAATCAACTGTCATTGACTCCACTGGGGTCCCGTGTCTATAAGGTGTGAGCCGAAAATATAAGTCTGTTCGTTATGTTATGAAATATAACTTACATACAATAGTATTTCTTTAATATTTCAGAAGTTACATTGACTTCTTATATGCAATAGTGGTATATGCAATTACTTTTAAAGACCTACAAAAATAGTTTTAATTAGCTTTTCATATTTGTCTAACTTCAATATGGAACTGATATTGTTTATAGTAGTCTTAATGGTGTGAAGCGCACAGTAAATACATTTTACCCAGCAAATTGAACGTCCTCCCGGCGCCATTTACACTTCCGCTGCCTGCCCTGCCTGCGCTTCCTTCCTCTGACATCAACCTTGCTTATTGCTCATTTCATTTCCACTGACTTGATTTGTTCCCCACCACCCTTTACCACCATTTCCTCCTGGGTGCTCCTCTATTCCTTTGCAGGTGTACGCCGTAGTCGTTTCGCATGAGCAAACCTCAGGTGATTTGTCGCCGGCGGCCGTGAGCTATACGAGCGGATTCTATTCAATTCCCGTCATTGGCATATCCTCGCGGGATGCAGCCTTCTCCGACAAGAACATCCACGTCTCCTTCCTGAGGACGGTGCCCCCTTATTACCACCAGGCGGATGTCTGGCTGGAGATGCTCAGCCACTTTGCCTACACAAAGGTGTGTAAAAAACCTTCGCCCCCTCTCCCTAAGTCGGGACCCCAAAATTTGACTTATTGACTTATTGAGTTGTTCCGTTATCTGCTCCACTGGCGACAGGTAATCATCATCCATAGCTCTGACACGGACGGTCGGGCCATCCTGGGCCGCTTCCAGACCACATCCCAGACCTACTACGACGACGTCGATGTGCGCGCCACAGTGGAGCTGATTGTCGAGTTCGAGCCCAAGCTGGAGAGCTTCACCGAACACCTCATCGACATGAAGACGGCCCAGTCCAGGGTCTACCTGATGTACGCCAGGTGAGTGCGTCGTTCCCGCAAATTTGCGTAAATAATTCGTTCATATTTGGATCAAGTTGAGCAGTCTGGGGGGAGGCTGGTAGTTTGTTGATAGATGGGAGAGGTTTTTATTTACATTTAAAAAGATTGAAATTGTATGTTTGTATTAATATTTAATGGAAATGATTATTCCATTAGAAAGATTTTTTCTAAAAATGATTTTATCTATTTTTCAAACATTATGTATATTTAATCTATATATATAAATAGAAGATACATTAGTATTACCTATTGCTTTTAACTTCATATATCAAAAACCTTATTTATGTTTACTTAAATGTATTTTGAATTATACATTTCCTATTCTTTTAATCTACAGTATATACAGTATTCCTGTTTATTATTGTACAATTGGGATGTCCATATAAATCGCTTGCCCCGGGCGACGGTTAAATTTAAATACTAAAGCGTGTCAGTCAATTGTTGTCAATTCTCAATAAAGTGATTTTAAGTTGTACTCCGTAAATTGATGTCAATGGAAAAGCGATATACACAAGATTACTGAGATTGCAGTCCATGGGGCGTGCCTTTGCCTCGACAACTGGTCGTTACCGGCTTTCGTCAATTTAAGGAAAATGGGTTATATGTTGATTATTGCTATTATTGCGGGGCTTTGTTATAAGAGCAAGTAAAATTACTTTTATATAGCCATCAGTTTATTTATAAAATGGTTGATATATTTCTAAAAATAGTTTTATAACTTAATTTCCGTTCTGTTGTTAGATGTTCTTATTAAACTAATTAAAAAGACTGTCAAATAAATATATTTTGCAGAAATTTAAAAACGATCTAAAAATGTAATTATGGTTTCAAATGCTATCAAAGATATAACACCTTCGATATTTGACCATTTAAAGCTTAATTTAAGTCCCTCTTGTTATGTAAATTTAAGTAAACTCTGAGCCCGTCCAAGTCTCGGGCGTTTGTTTATTTAATAATTTATACATGGCATCCTGACATTTCTTCTGTTAAGCTCTTTAACTATTTAAAAGCTTTTCACGTCGGAATTCCTTAACTAAATGCCTTAAACTATATGTTAAATCCAAATGCAATCCAAATAATGCTCTTCTCATATATGATTCAGCCACTAGCGATTCCCCAAAGTGCATTTGCCAGGTGGCATTCAGAAATCCAGGAATTATCATAAGTGTTTTATATTTTTTTTCGCCTCACAGCACCGAGGATGCCCAAGTAATCTTCCGCGATGCCGGGGAGTACAACATGACCGGCGAGGGGCACGTCTGGATTGTGACGGAGCAGGCGCTGTTCGCCAACAACACACCGGACGGAGTGCTGGGCCTCCAGCTGGAACATGCTCACAGCGACAAGGGACACATTAGGGTAAGTGTGCGCCTCCTCCGGGCTACGGCCTCCGGATCTCAATTATGCATGATGTTGTAACTCTGCCTCCAGGACAGTGTCTACGTTCTGGCCTCGGCCATCAAGGAGATGATTTCCAACGAAACCATTGCCGAGGCTCCAAAGGATTGTGGCGACTCGGCCGTAAACTGGGAGTCGGGTACGTATATCAATGGGTTTCCCTGGTTCCGAAACACCAACTGGTATTTACTCTTAATTTTCCACAGGCAAGCGGTTGTTCCAGTACCTCAAGAGCCGCAACATCACCGGTGAAACGGGACAGGTGGCCTTCGATGACAATGGGGATCGCATATATGCCGGCTACGACGTGATCAACATCCGGGAGCAGCAGAAGAAACACGTAGTGGGAAAGTTCAGCTATGACAGCGTAAGTTTCCTCAAGGGATTCTTGGACACAGAGTTAAGCACCTACCAGTTTCAGATGCGGGCCAAGATGCGGATGAGGATCAACGACAGTGAGATCATCTGGCCGGGAAAGCAGCGACGGAAGCCGGAGGGTATTATGATACCGACGCACCTCAAGGTGCTGACCATTGAGGAGAAGCCCTTCGTCTACGTGCGGCGGATGGGTGACGACGAGTTTCGCTGCGAGCCGGACGAGAGACCATGTCCGTTGTTCAACGCCTCAGATGGCACAGGTGAGAGAGCTGTCAACCAAATATGAGGAGTTTTATCGATAAAGCCTGCATGGGAAAAAATAAAAAGATAAAGAGGGAAAATAGGTTTAATAACGTTAAGTTAATGTCACAATTCCTTTGGTTTTCCAACAGCCAACGAGTTCTGCTGCCGCGGCTACTGCATAGACCTGCTCATTGAGCTGTCCAAGCGGATCAACTTCACCTACGACCTTGCATTGTCTCCCGACGGACAGTTTGGGCACTACATCCTGCGGAACCACTCGGGGATGACGCTGCGCAAGGAGTGGACGGGCCTCATCGGGGAGCTGGTCAACGAACGTGCCGAGTAAGCAATGGGACTCAGCTGGCGGGTGGCCAGTAGTAGTAGCTACTTTATTAATCCGGATCTACGTTTATGTTAGCATGATCGTGGCACCACTAACCATCAATCCGGAGCGTGCCGAGTACATAGAATTCTCGAAACCATTCAAATACCAAGGCATTACAATACTCGAGAAGAAACCGTCACGATCGAGTACTCTCGTGTCTTTCTTGCAGCCGTTTAGTAACACGCTATGGATCTTGGTAATGGTGTCGGTCCATGTTGTGGCGCTCGTGCTCTACCTACTGGACAGGTAAGTGAATCCGCATTCCCAATCCCGAACCCCAACCTCAACCTGAACCTGAAACCCGAAAACGAAGCACACAATTTAAAGGTCGTTGCATTGGACGGTTGAATGGCAGCGATCGCAGCTGATCCCGCCCAGCTAATCCCCGCCTGCCTGGAACTGCCTGACCCGGAGTTCCGAAACCCTATTAACCACTTCTTTCCAATTTCCGAACTCAGATTCTCGCCGTTCGGACGCTTCAAGCTCTCGCACTCGGACAGCAACGAGGAGAAGGCCCTGAACCTTAGCTCCGCGGTATGGTTCGCCTGGGGCGTGCTTCTCAACAGCGGGATCGGGGAGGGAACGCCTCGCAGCTTCTCCGCTCGCGTGCTGGGCATGGTTTGGGCCGGATTCGCCATGATCATCGTCGCCTCGTACACTGCCAACCTGGCCGCCTTCCTCGTGCTGGAGCGGCCCAAAACCAAGCTGAGCGGCATCAACGATGCCCGTTTGCGTAATACCATGGAGAACCTGACCTGCGCCACCGTCAAGGGCTCCTCAGTGGACATGTACTTCCGCCGTCAGGTGGAGCTCTCGAACATGTACCGCACGATGGAGGCCAACAACTATGCCACCGCCGAGCACGCCATCCAGGACGTAAAGAAGGGGTAACGTGCCGTTGTGGCTCAGGTCGTGGCCGCGATCTTTTCCGTAGCTGAGCGTAGCATCGCATGTCATGGCACTGTCCAGATCCAGTTCCAGATCCAGACAACAACTCAACAACCACCACAACTCTTTACAGTTCCAACTCACTCTCCAAACTCTCAAACGCCACCTCAGTTCAGTTCTGTTCAGTCCACCTAACGCCACTGTCTCTAACTTTCTCTGTCTCTCTATCCTACTCTCTCTCTCTATATATATATCTCTCTGTGTTTCGATCTGTTAGATAATGTATTGTAATCCTAGCGGTACCGTGTTCGTGTTGGTCTTGCCCCCGTACTTAGACGCCCCCAAAGCCATCTTGTGTTCCTATATCTTAGCATCTTCATGTCTTTCAATCCTTGCAAGTATTTGAAATGGTTAACAATTTTAAAGGTTTTTCTCTGATCTGAATCTGCTGGAAGAACTTGTTTATATCACAGATAAGGTCCGAGCTATATAGTATAACAAGTTTCATATATTGTAAAATCTGCATTACAAAGAAAACATATTCAAAAACTCCCATAGAGTAAAAATAAACCAATAAAAGAGTTTTAAAAATATAATTTCATAGGTTTTTAATCTTGCCTTATATATTTAGATAAATATTAAAACATAAAAAATTAAAAATTATAACTATAAAGTTACCACCTTTCGAAGCATTTGCAAGGATATCGGAAGCCTCGGTACACCGATGCCAACCAACAGGCCCGTGCGCAGGAATCACCCAAGGGGGGGTTTTAGCACAAATTTTGAAATATATTATCGAAATACATTTTTTTTTAATAT
>JAEIHY010010905.1:0-13733 GCA_018904565.1 Drosophila tsacasi
TATCGGCTTCCGAAGAAATATTCGTTGCAGCTCAACTGGAGGTGGTGCCGGTTGCTGCTCCATGAAATGAGACCTATGGGGAACCTCAACAGGAGGTGATGCCGGCTGCTGCTCCATCAAATGAGGCCTTTGGGGAAGCTCAACTGGAGGTGGTGCCGGCTGCTGATCCGTGACGTGATGCCAATGATAAAGATCCAAGGGCAGCTGAAGTGGCGGTGGAATAGGCTGCCTCTTCGGGTAGCCGAAATGCTGCTCCAGCATTTCCATTGGTGATTGGGGTGTCAGAGGAGCTGATCTGTGCAGGCGCTGATGAATGGGAAACTCCATTGGCTGTTCCCGATGCAGGGGACATTGTCCTGGGAGCTCCAGTGGTGACTGTACCGGCATTTGCTGTTGCAGTTGCATGGGAAACTGCATTGGCGGTTGATCCATGATCATTGGCTTGGAAGGAGCCATGGGAAACGTCCCAGGTTGGTGAATTGCACAGGAACTGGGACCCGGTATCGGGACCATGGGGGGAGGCTGCTGCTGGGGAAACTCCACGGGCCATGGACGAAAGGGCTGATACATCGGCTGAGTAGGCGGTTGCTCTGGCGGCTTTTGCACCTGCGCGGTGTGCCAAGAGTGGATCTCCGCCGCGTGCTGCATGAGGTGCTCCTTGAAGGTTTCGATGTCGTTGAAGGGCTGCTTGCACAGGTAGCATGGTATGTAGAGCACGAATCCCGGTGGAACATTGTGCTGCACGTTGCCGGCCAGAAGATCCTTGACTAGAGGCATTTCCGCGGCCTGATTTGTTGGCCAGCTGTCGTCCGATGGCGACTGCGGGGGTGTGGCCAGTGCCGAGGGAAACTGCGAGTACATCCTGCGCGGATACAGGAAATCTGCCGGAAAAGGGTTATCCATGGACTTTGATTCGATAATCTCCACGTCACTGTCACTGTCCCTATCCGCCAGGTGTGCTGTTGCGTTCTTGGGTTTTGTGAGAATTTTCACAACAGTGTGTGGTGCTGTCGGATTGGATCTCAAAACTCAAAAACTCACCGTTCCGTCCCTATACCCACTATATAAATATGTTCAGCAGAAGGATCAGCGCACAACGGAACACGACGATGTCACGGGTCAGAAGACTGGAAGAATGAATGCCGGAGACCCCGTTTCGTTTCGTTTTATACTCGAACTGCAAGTGCGAGCGGGACGGCTAACTCTTGCTGCCTGAGCGGGAAAGAGAGAGTGTGCAATTGCTTATCTTTAGTCTCGATATTTGTTTTGTCCTTTTTTCCCAGAGTCGTGTGTGCATGGTGTTTGTGTGTTCTAGCGCTGTTGTTGCTTACTGATCGAGTTCCATCGCGAGACTGAAAATAAGAACCGACTCGCGGCTCGCCTAGGGAGATAAGGCGGGACTAAATGGGTCTGTTTGTTTTCCCCGGGTCAATTGGCATTGCAATCTTTTTCGAATGCTGAGAGAGAGCGCAGCTTTGGCAGATAAGATGTAAGCCGCGATTAAGCTGTCATTAATTGTTGCCTATTTATTTCCCATTAAAGTGTAATTATATTATATTTATTTATTATACTCCGATCATTAAGGTACATTTTCAGAATTTAAAAAAACAATTAAGGCAATTTTAGGGCGCTTAGTTACCGTTACCCATTTGGAAATGCAAAAAGGATATTTTATGGCTCTTTGGATTTAAAAAAAAAACAGGTAGAAAGGGACACACTTTTTTAAGTGGCCAAAGTCATAAATTTGTCACTTTTTGGTAAAAGGATATCGAAGAAAAGAGGACATGAGCCGCTTATGCCTGGGCTGAACCCTCATTAGAAAATAGTGAAATAAAAGAATCTCCGCCTTTTAAGGGTGTCATTATCTTGGGCATGGACACTTTTTGACTTTGCGACCGGGAAACCATTAACACAAAGGGACATATCTGTAAAAAATAACCCAGTCCTTAACGAGGGTTCTCGGCATCTGTAAAAAATAATCCAGTCTTAGACGATGTCTTTTTCCAGCTGTAAATAATAACACAAGACTTTGAAAGAGCATCTTTGTTGACTCCCAGGACTCTTAATTAATTATTAATATTCCAAATTCAAATGACCTTGAGCTAAGTAGCTAAAAATAATTGTGGCTAATCGCATCATCCGGTGCTAGAGGCGGTACATCTCAAAAACCAATTAAACCGTAATCAAAAACCGCCTTATCTCCAGTCAAGCTTAATAATTTTTTAATAATATTAATTTAAAAAGCGGAGGCTGTCCGTATTTCCCTTATCAGCTCCTCCTCAGTTACAAATTCCCCAATCGTTAAAAAAGCGAAACAATTTCGGTTTTCCATTTTAAATGTTTAAATTTATTGCCCCAGAATTAGTTAATTGCTAAACACATCGTTATTTCCGCTTGGTTAAATATCAATCTACCAAATTTTTGATTGTTTGCAGTCTTCTCTTTTCGATAGCATTCGATAGGGATTAACAGAAACAGAAAAAAACACAAACTCGAGGATTGATTAATGCTGTTTTGCAGATTTCTTTAAAAAATAATAGTTACGCTGTAATATTCAGTAATTGCTGAGGGTGCACACATACACGCTTTCATCCAATTTGTTACTCGACTAACTAACTAAGAATAGGATTACGATTACGTATAGTAAAAACTACGGCTGATTATACAGACTATGCACTTATACAATGGCCGGTGCTTATCTATATTTACAATTCATATTTAAAATAAAAATATATATATTTATAGAAGATATACTATATATATATAAATATCCGAGCGTCAGGCAGTTTACGCACTCGATGCCTGAGATAACATGTATTTACATTATCGGATCTCTGAGGGAGCACTCTGCCTGATTGCTAATGAAACCTAAAATACCAGAAGTATAGCTAACTACGAGCTAGTGCGAGTGTCCTGGTGTTCGTCCTGGCCACCAGCCTCAACCCGTTTACAAGTAAAAGGTAAATGGTCTCTGTAATGTTATGACTTGGTGTGTGTGTGCCTGTGAGGGTGTGTGTAGTATATCTACAAATCGGTGCAATTGCTGATGTCGGCGGTCCTTCCGATCCTTCCCAATAGGAACATGAACGCGGCGGAATTATCTGCTAGCCGATGTGAGCGCGGTAGTGAGTGCGGTGAGTGCGAGTGAGCATTAATTAAAATTAAAGATGGTTTTCAGTCAGTATCAGTTCACCCAGCGCCCCGTCATAGCTCTGAGTGCGCAGCATAACTTCTAGGATCGGCTGGTATTATGCAATAGCCCGCTGCTCCTGCTGAGCCGCTGTGGATGTCTCTGTAAATGAGAAAAAAAACACAAATTAGTTCGCTGTTTCACTAAACAAGGGAAAAACGAAAGACACAGAAAGCAATGAAGAACTGGGAAACAATGTTAGGCTCAAGCCGCTGGGGTTAGTTTGATGGCAAACGCACGCAGGCACAGAACATGGAAACACAGAAGAACCCAAGCGACGGACAATTTGGAGTATTCCACCTACCAGGAACTGGGTGCCGAAAGGATATTCAGATTTCAGTTATGAATCAACTTTTTTTTTTGTTTCAGATTCTTGTGTACGAGCGATCGCCCAGAGCAATGTCTGTGCACATGACCAGGCAGTCCGAGTTAAAGGACTCTACGTCCTTCTGCCCCCCGCTGCCCGGGGCACTCGACGATCGCATTTGCGATTCCTGGTTGCCTGCCAAGATCAAACGGGAAAGAAGTGAGCCGGGGAGTGTGACGAGATACGAGAAAAGACTCAGTTGAATGAGGAATCCCTAAGTGACTTTGTTTATCCTATTAACCACCACCATTCTCTTCTTGGGTATAATTCGGTCACTGTGCTACTTGCCTGTCAAGATCAAACATGTCTGAGCTAGCCCTAGGAGGGGAGGATAAGATACAAACATATTTCCTCCCTTTAACCCATAGTTTTACTACGGGCACCTTTTTTTGGTGCCATTCCGACGCACTTCACTGATCGCGCCTAAGATCCCTAAGTCACACATACATATGTATGTATGTATGTATTATCTGATCAAAAATTAACCCCTAATGTGGAGTCGTAATGAAACGCATAGCGGCTACCTGTCCGAGGCAGGTGTTAAATGTACCAGGCTTAGCTATAAATTTACGTATTAAAAGAATGTCTAAATTATACAACCTGCGTTTTTTGAACAAAGTTACATATGTATGTATGGTATGCTCCTAAATTTTATGCTTTCCCCAAATTGTTGATCAGTAATTTGTACATTTTTAATGTTAGATAGATAATTTCAAAGACAGATAGAAGTAGGATCCCTAAAAATTGTATTTTTTAATAGAGACTTACCTCGCGAAGCTTCAAACTTGTCCTTGATAATGAAGCAGGCCGTGATCATGAAGAAGACGCCGCCCAGGACCTCCACGAAGCTGGTGGAGAACAGGGCATACTGCAACCCCTCAAATTTCTCGGCATCCGTGTACTGAAAATGGCAAATTATAACAAGAGAGAGAGGAGAAAGAGAGAAGTGTTTGCTAAAGTAATCTATATGATAAACATAAGGTGAATATATACTTACATCGGTTGCACCTCTCATGGAATCGATGATGCCGCTAGCGGTTGTACTGATCACAGCCGTGGCATTCTCCGCCACTTGGGAAAAGCTCTGCATTTCCTTCAGTCCCGAATCGCTGGGATTCTTGTGCAGATGCTTCATAATAGCCTCGGATATCTACAAGCATTTGTATATCGATTATATGGTAAATTTATCGCAATTAATTCGATTACTTACCGCTCCCACCAAATAAGGACTGCCGGCATCGCCCAGCGCATGGGAGATAAGAATCTGGAAGGCTTCAGCCGTGGAGCGACGCGTCGGAACTACCACATACTGTTTTATAAAATTAAAGGGTTAATTTATGTTCAAAAATGTAAATGATTTGCGTTCAAAGTGTGCAGAAGCAAAGCCAAAATTAAAAAGCGCGCCACAAACGATTATTAAGCTAGGATTATCGATTACACCAAGCTACCGATACCTTCCTTTGGAGCTCCTCCAGGGGTTTTATAATTTATATATGTATATATTTATAAGCCCCGTGAAAAGGCGCCTCCAGAAAGTATTCTACATTATTATTTAATTTAAATCAATTAATCAACATAAATAAACAAACGATTAATGCGTGTGAGTGTGTAGGTGCTTTTGTGTGCCATTCAAATTTGCCAAAAGCTCGCCAAAGATGGAGCCACTCAAGAATTTAGGGACAAAGAACCGTTCCCCCGAAAAAGAAAAATCAACATAGCAATGCACGGTCTGGGGGGTTCGTGTCCAAATAAAAAAAACGGGAACAGCTGGCGGCGGCGAGCCTGACTGGGAACAGTTTGCTAGCAGCGGCGGCGGCGATGGCGGAACCTTGTTTTTCAAGTTACTATTTCTGGCATTGTTTTTTTTTTGTTTTCTTTTTAAATTTCAAATAAAATGTGCCAATATGTTGCTGAACTACTGAACTTTTGGGGCCACACATTAAGTTTTTACTGTTATAACTACAGGTGATTTAATGGAAGGTTGTGTGTGTGTGTGCAGTGTGTTTAATGTGTGCTGATTTTTGTAGGGCAAAAATTACGCAAAGCATTTATGGTATTACAGCAAGCCCCTCTGCACATTATATCCATTTCCCATTCCTCATTCTTAGCCTAGGTCCCATCCCTCATACTAACTCATAAAAACCCCGATAAAGGCTATCTCTAATCACGGTCGCTTATCGTCCGTCCAGTAATAGCAATTAATATAGCGCCACACAAAACGAGCTCCTACAATCGACCACAAAAGGTGGTCCTATCGACCCCCTCTTTCTTTTCGGGTTAGATAATCGAACAGCGATCAGCGAAATGCGATTGCTTATTTCTGTCACGGAGTCGGTTTTTGCAATGGCAACAGGAACACCACCCAAATGGCAACAAAAAATAGAAGCACACGCAAATCAAGTGCGTGGTAAAAGCAAAAGGAAATAATACACAAAATAAACTAAATGAGGTGACAAAAGCTAAAAAATTAAATACAAGGCAAGAGAGTAATGCATTGCGACTACATACGTCCAAGTCTATACAGTGTGTGTTCTAGCCTGGCCTCTGACGTCTGCCAATTTTAGATCATGCCACCCGAATTACGTCTGCGAGAGGAGAGAGAGAACTACGTCCACGGAGTGGATTGTATTTCATATTAAATATTATCTAGCGCACATCAGCTGTTTGTGGAGGAGCCTTCTATATCCATTCATGGAATATATACCTCTTATCAAATGAGCTTTTGTAGTTCTTAATGAATTCATTATTAACTTCACTTTAGTCAGTTCTCTAGATTCATTAATGGTATGTATATTATATAAAAACGGAGCTAAGCTCTAATTGGAGGCTCGAGAGAGGTTCTCACCACTTTAACCTACCATGTATATTATCTAGAAGGTCTAGCCAAGTCTCAGGTCTTTGATATCTTGATATTGCATCATTTTATATAGACTTATTTCAGGGTATATCTATCTTATCTAGAGGGATTAAGCTGTATTACAGCACTTGGTGCATTTCTGTTGCAAAGGTAACTTTATCAAACTAGGTTACATTATCATAGAGAAATATGCATTTTCTAATATTTCTGAGACTTGTAAACCAATATAAAGTAGCAATACTGCAGCACTAGGAAGATGATGAAATAAATAAATATTTAATCTAAAAGGTTTGTCAAAATCACTTCTTATTAATAAAGATAAAGGTATAACACACCATGAATAATCCGTTTTGAATTGAAATCTCTATATCATATGATACTACTACTATCATATGACTTGTGATTCGATTCCGCACTTCAATTTAGTTCTTAAGAATCAAAACAAAATACGCCAGACCTCACCATGAATCACTAGCCTCTCCTCCCTCCCTACGCTGTCTTCTGTATATATCCCTTATCAAGGGCTTATCTCCCCAAAAGGCCGAGAAACGTGACGCCCCGCTAAAAGATAACCCTCGTGAATCCAATACAAGTAGGAATATTTCGACACCTTGAGCTAGTGACTGAATAAGGGGAACTTGAGCTTTAATGGGGTTATGTGTATACGCGACACCCACTGGGGGTTGAGTGTTGAAATTTTTGGCACGCTGCAAGTGTTTTTTTTGGGGGTTGGACACTCCCCATAATAAAATGGGGAACAGAGGGATGAAAGCTGAACATAGATTACATTTGCAAAAAAAGTTAATAAAACGAAATGAGGAGAGTCTTCTTTCCCCCTTTGGAAAGTAAAACTAAATTGTAAGTAATGGTTAAAGATTTACAACTTTAAGGGAGCTGAGAGAATCGGAAGTTGCAACTTCCCTCAAGCTCTGAACCAAAAGCCACTCCCAAAAATTAAATAAAGACAACCACAACATGGAGTATCGGGTGACCACCACCAACCAGTAAGAGATGCGGGTAAGAACAACACAAGAGTTAGAGGTTAGATTGTGGGTGCAGGGTGTGTGTAGTGTATGTGTGTGTGTCTCTGGTTTTGTGCAGAGTGTTCAGTGTGTGTGACGCGCGTTATAACAGTAAAAAGTTAATGCTTAAACTAAGATTTCGATGTGCTTTTAATTACAGTTTACGTTTACGATTTACGATATATATATATTGATACTCAAAACGATACGTGGGTGCAAAGGTTACAAAGCATAATTAAGAACTCAGCGCAACTTGGCTTACCAGCAGAATGTCCGCAACAATAGCCCAATTCAAATTTAAAGCTAATTGGCCGAAAAAGATGAGCGAATAGGTCGCCGCCGTGCTACTGTTCACCAGCAGGGTGGCTCCCGTCAGCAGTGGAGCACTCAGAAGCAGGCCGAAGGCGCAGATCACAGGATCTGCCGTGGGATAGCGTTTGATCATGTACGTGGACAAGAACGAACCCAACGGCACGCCCAGCAGACCGGCCACCATGGTGATTAATCCAAACTTGAACGCAACACTGATTTGAAATTTCGAAGGGTGTACACATAATACGGTTAGTTAATGCCAAAAAACGCTTTGGGAAACCCTCTGGCCGGGGCTATAAAACAATTTAACGAGCTTGGGGGTTAGGGCGAGACTTGGGGCTTAACAAGAGACAGGAGGAAGCACCATTTCAAACGATTGAGTGTGCTATCGATAATCAATTGGCTGTGGCTTTAAGCTTTTGTTTCTGCTGCTGCTGCTGCTCTTCATTCGGCGTCATCTTACCAGCAGGATATCGGCCACTATGGACCAGCACAGGTTGAGCGCCACCTGGGCCACGAAGACGAAGAAAAAGCACAGCCCCTCCGGGCTCGACTGGGGCACCATGAGAGCAGCAAACACCATGGGTGCCGATACGAAGAGTCCTCCCGCACAGATGTACGGATCGCAGTTCTCGAAGTGTCCTCGCAGGCGCTGGGCCAAGAGGGAGCCCATCGGCACACCGATGAGGCCCGCCAGCATGGCCACTATGCCGAACTTGTACGAGATGCTTAACGACGACAGATCAGAAACCATGGTTGGTTAGGCGCACAGCTCGATGGTTTTTGGGGGAATTAATTATGGGGTCGGGGGTTGAGGGTTCAGGGGAGGCAAGAAAGCCTCAGTTTTACGAACAAAATTCTAGGCTAAGACGCTATAATCCCATCGGGGCTCTTTACAATCTTCATAGGTTCCTAGAGTTTCTAGGTTCTAGCGAATCTCAGCCTAGGTTCGTAAAAATGAGACTTCTTGTAACCAGTATTAGCACACTTACTCGTCCTGTACGAGATTCTCGTTGCCGGGCTGCATCTTGAGGCCTAGATATATGAAGGAGGGTCCCCACCAGGCCAACGCTCCGGCCACGAACGCGACGCACGTGAATCCAGCCGTGGAGAGCATGAAGGAGCGGTTCTTGACCAGAGCCTTGATATCCTGCTTGTAGGTAGTGGCCTCCATATGGTGCGATCCTTCGCTTTGACCCCGCTTCGGATCCTTGATGAGCATAATTAGCAAGACGGCCACAACGCCCAAGATGGGCGTCACCCTCAAAGCCCATCGCCAGTTGTTGGCCAGGTGAGCGGTCTTGGATCCCACGATATATCTGCAAAAGAAGAGGTTGAGGGTCAGTGTTGATTGACTTATTGTTCTCTGCTGCATTGGCGACCAATTGTGCGTTGCATAAATGCCAATCAACCCCCCCAATTGACCCAGCACTCCCCTAATTGAATTAGAGGAGCCGTCAATTGCGGCATTCCGAAACCAAATCAATTTCAATTCCCCCCAGAAGAGTCACGTGACTCTTCTCACGCTTCTCCGGCCGCGAAAAGCATTGATTAGCATCCCAGTGCCAGGTTGCCGTCGCCCAGCCTCAAACTTTGGCCCCATCGCCTGTTGCCAGCGATTGATAAGACAAAGTAGCAGAGTCAGAATCAGACGCAAGATAAGAAGCATCTCCCGGATGCTTTACTTGCTTCACCGCTCTGAACATTGATCCCTGGATCGCAATGTCTCCTTTAGACTTACCCCAGACCGGATCCCACGGGAATGGCAAAGTAGAACAGGGCCAGCATCCTGGAGCGCATGTCGTGGATGAACAGATCCGAGATGATCGTCGGCGCGATCGTACTGTACGAGGCCTCGCCAATTCCCACCAGCGCCCGGAAGGTGATGAACCAACCAAACTGATTCATGTACGATCCCAGCAGCGTGGTGGTGCTCCACAGGCCCACCCCGACCGCCATAATCCAGGGGCGGGAATACCGATCCCCCAGGTAGCCAAAGATCGGGGCGCACACCATATAGGAGATAACGAATACGGTCTGAAGGAGGCCGGCACTGTCATTTCCGATATCGAAATCCTTAGTTACGTCCGGCAGAACTCCTGGAAAAGTAAAAGACAAGGATTAGATGAGATATTACAAAGTACAATAAAAAATCAAAGAGAAAACCTACTAAAAACGAAACAATTTTATAATTCAGCTAATATCTTATGAATTTTTAGTCAATTTAAGATAATTATCATAGTATTTACTTACTAACAAAAATAATAATGTGAAAATTGTACAGATTTGATTTTTATTTGTATTATTATTCTTTTTATTTTATTTTATTGAGCAATATGACGAAGGCGCGTGATGTGTGTTATATCTACATATCTGTTCGTATATGTGTGACTTACAGCCAGCGACTAACATTGTATATCAGCCCATCCCCGACGGGAGGTTGCTAATTACCCAAATAAATAAATGGTTAATACCATTCTGCCAATACTCGAGTGTTTTTACGTAAGCCCGTATTTATGGGGTCGTTTTTGGGGGGAGTTGTCTCTATAATTAGCACTCCAAACAGACACACAGTCATCATGGAAGCGCTCAGAATGACTGAGGAAAAATTCCGGAAATATGCTCATTGTTTATGGCTCATCATATTTTCAGAAAAGAGCCAATTAATTAACCCGTTGATATCTATTAAACAGCAGCATAGACTAAAAGATAAGTGGAATTGGCGTAGATTGATCATACTACCAAAATAAGTGATTTTATCATATGTTGGGTCTTATTTTTTCAAAAGCCCAACAGTCGATAGTTAACCATCGATAAACGATAGCAGTGTCGCCCTTTAAACTGTTGCATCTGCAGTCTTATCGACATGAATCTGCTGCTGCAATCTGTGTCATGATTTGAATTTTCAATCATTGCGATTACCTTCGCACACATTTTCTCAGCTATTTCCTGCACGTCTTCTTCACCTGATCGTTTAAAAATTCATTAACAAACGGATGTGCAGCTTGGAGAATTAATGGCCAAAACGACCTCATCGTGAATAATAACTGTTCGTTTGCCGTCTAACGCTACTTCCTACATTCTACATGCAGCTCTAAAACAAAATTGTGAGCTTTTAAGCCCCCCGTCTCGCCCCCAAGTCTGGGTCTTTCTTCGTACATTGGCCTTTCTAAATGGTAAAACGAACAACAATAACAAAATATAGACAAATTCCTACTTAAAGTGCTTGAGCACCCGAAAATAAACAACGGCCCACAAATATGGTTTACGAGGGGGAGGGTGTGGTGGAGAGGAGGTGTAGACGGCGGCGAGTAGAGTGGAGCAAAGAGAGAGTGAGAGCGAGATCAGAAGCCGGCAAATGCAGCACCAGCAAAAACAACAAAATATTTCTTTATTTTGCTCAACAAGTTGTGCCGCAAAGAGCGAAAGAGAGCTTGCGGGAGAGCCGATCCCGCACGAACAGAGCCGAAGCCAGGCGCGAGACGTGGCACGAAGTTGTCTGCAGTGAATCAGCGTGTGCTTTTTAATTATTCCATTTTCTGGGTCTTTTTGCTCATTTCGCTTTTGAGAAATTTATCGTACGATGTTTTCGACCAATCAGCGCGTTTGTTTGCTGCAGTGACGTAACGGTTGGAGGACGCCACGCGAAGTGGCGCTGCTGCATTGCGTTTGGGTGAGGCATTGTGCTTGCGAGCATGTATGTAGGTATGTGTTTATAAATATTGCTATCTGGTTCCGTCGAGCAAGGAATTCCGATTGTTTATGGGCATTCTCGGCCCCCCACTGAAAAAAAAAATATATAAATAATAATAATAATAAACAAGACAAGCTACTATGTATAAGTACATGTACTATGAATACCCTACGGCAAGCCCCCACTTGCAGGGGAGTTCCGTAAACGTAGAAACAGTACACATTTGAATTTCCTTTTAGCCGGTTGTCGCAATTATAGAACCTGTTTGGCTCTCTCTCTCTCTCTCATTCTCGCCCCTCCGGGTTGTTCTCGCTTTGCTATTGGGCACATGACAGTGCGATTCGCACCTGTAGGGGCTAAATCAGCTGTTTACCTTTACTATATTGACTTCAAAAAGTAGTAATTTCTCCAAGCCCCTTATCTTGCCGAGTAGCATTTTCTGGCTCACAACAAAAGTTAAAGTGGTAATAACATTATTTTTTGGAAAGTTCAGGCTAAGAGCTAGCTTGAAAATACTCTAAAATAAAGCAAAGTGCAATTCTACTCAATTTTGTTAGTTCTTAAATAAAATCTATGAACTGATATTTAGAGAATTGTAAGTGAAAAACTGCATTCTTGCATTTTTCCCTTTAAACAACTAATTTAGTTAGACTTGATACAAAGCTTAATTTCCCTTCTGGGCCTTACACTCTCGCAACGCACTGTACTATAAATAGAGGGGGAAACTGCAGAACATTGCTTCGCTGAGATATTGCCTTTGCTTATAGCCAGGCAACTGAAAAAAGGAAAAAGCAACAAAAACCAACAATACCCGGCCTGACGTTCATTACCATGAATGAAAAAGTTGTTTCTGACCGAAAGTGACACTAACTGAGCTGAGACTGTTCTCAGTCTGGGAGATTCTGTATTTCGCCTGCTCCCAGTAGACCAACGGCCTTGAAATATCGCGCGATATGAGTGCGATGTGCAAAGCTTTAAAATCGGACGATGATTATATATCCGAGACCAGAGGCTGCGACTTTCCCTTTGGAATGCGCTCCGAGTATTTGAATGCCGAGCACTGGAATTGTTTCGGGGGAAAACTTTCTTTTTGTGGCGCCATGTGGAAATCAATTGTGAAAGCCATTGGCCAGCAGCAGAAAACACTAGGGAAAAGAGCTCCAGACATTCCCTACCCCAACCTTTGTTTACTATTCCCCGCTTCGTCATGGTTTTTCCTTTAGTTGCAATTCAAATTGAGCAAAAAAGAGTGTAACGCCTGATATTTGCGTAGGTCGTTGACACCGAAATTGTACATGGTTGATATTCTCAGGGAATGTAAAATAGAAACAAATTAGAATCAAATGGTAAAATTACAATAATTATATGCAAAGTACTAAGAGTTTAATATGTGCAAATGTAAAAATGTCTCAAGTTAAAACTAGGTGGCTCTATACATAGTAAACGAAGAATTTTGGTCATCTTTAAAATATAATATAGTATTTCACCTAGTTTTTGAACTTTTCTTTCATTTATTCCTTAATATTAACTTTTAAAATACCTAAAGAATACGTTTTGTAATTACTCAATGGAAATTACATTTCTCCAGTTAACAAAAACATGAACTACTTTTTCATTAAAGCAAGTCCAAGGGTATTGACCATTTCGGTGTGTCAAGACTTTCAATTTATTTATCTCTACGGTTTATTTATTATTTTTTCTGCTCATCTGCTTGTGATGCCAACAAAATGGAAAGTTTTTCGTGTATCTTTCAATATTTTTTGGTGAAAGAAATCATTTCAAGCGGAAATAAAAACCAAACTCGGCGACTTTTAACAAATGTGCAAAATATGCACAAAAGTCAAGTCAACACGATTAAGCGAGAAAAGCAAACAATGTGATTACATTGACTTGCCAAACACGATCAAATAAAGGCCAAAAGCAGAGATAGTGCGCGAATTTTGCTGCCACCAAAGTCTGTTTTCGATCAATGGATATATAGACACAATTTTTGAGATCTCCCGCATTGGAAGGGGGCCAAGAAAATTACGTCGGAAGCACAGAGCAGAAAGGAATCTTCTCTTGGTATATATAATACGCCTTCTTCATTCAGTCCACATGTATATATCTGTTGACCAAAATAACTAAGCTTCGCCGATCAAAGTTCGCCAGGAGTGCAGAAAGCAATTTAGTGTCAACAACAGTGGCCCAGAATACCAGCAGAGCAGTCCCCCCGATCATGAATGAAGAGGGCCTTATGGCATGTTACTACAATATCAGGCCAACGTCAGCAAAAGCTAAAAAAAAAAAAA
>JAEIHY010010924.1:0-22910 GCA_018904565.1 Drosophila tsacasi
CTTCACTGCGTTGCAAACTTCTGACTAAAATTAGAATACCCTGCAAGGGTATAAAAATAACGCTATTTCGATATATGGGTAAACAAAAATCGTGATATACATATACCTTCTTTAGAAAAATATCGATAAATTGGTATCGATGGTGGTGGCAACGATTCGATACACCGATGGTGCAATCGATAGTTTTATAGTATTGTAGCCAGCTATAATAAAAACGGAAACAGCTACGGTTTTGTGAGTCATGGTGGAAAATTCGAGGAGAGCGTACCGATGCGCAAAGAATAAGAATAAGCGAAGAAGATAAAGTTATTGATTAAAATTTCTGCTACAAAAATATATATATGTAATTGCATATTGTAAATGTCTTAAGTTAAGTGATATAAACCAGATATTTGTGTAACGTTTACCATTTTAATACGCGTCAGAGTCAGTACAACGAGTGAAGCATTCGCACACACAAAGAAACGGAGTACTTGGCCAGCGAGAATACAACAGAACAGAAAACGCTGCGCAATAGACGGTGGTGTACATAAGAGTTTAACAAAAATCGAAATCAGAATCAGTTGAAAGTGTGATTTTTTTGAGCCTTTGTCTGTAAGTGAAGAGAAAGCTTTAAGCGGAATTACATCTATATATAAATAAATACGAAGCCAGCCCGTCGCCATTTTGAAAGTGATTTTACAATACATACATATACACGCAAACACAAATACGAACACATACACATCCAGCGAGAGCATATACGCATATAACCCCATCTAAAATCCGTGGAAACGCAAACCAAAACCCAATATCCGCAACATTTTAAAGTGAATCAACAAAATCAAGGCAACTTTTAACCAAACTCAACCCCAAATTGTGTATATAACGCTTGTCGAAACAATCGGAGTCTGTATATCAAAGTGGCTGAGAAAACCCCGCAGCTGCACCAATCGATAACTGCGACATACACACACAACACATACACGTTCGTGTGGAAGGTCTACGGCGAAAAAGTAAGTCGCAATTGTATTGGTTATCGCTGCTCTGCTCTGCTGTGTCTGTATGTGCCGATTCATTAATTCAGGTATTCTCGCTGTGCGCCTGAGTGTGTGCGTCCCTCTGACGTCCCCAGACGTGTTTGCGAGAGAATAGCCAAACAAATACAAAAAACAGAATACAAAATACCTTTTGTTGACGTAAATGGCACATACACACATAGCACAAATGCACAATAATGCAGCCGTTACGTTGTTAGCGCTACGTTACAGGTTGTTGCTACCTGGAAATCGACTCTACAACGTTACATTTCCCTTTACTGTTTTCCTTATTATGCATAATATGTGTACCTACAGAAGCGGTCAAGATAATATAACAGCTAACGGCCCCTTTGCCTAAAGTTTAAGGGATGTTTTATATTCCTGTTTTTTCCTTTTCTTTTGAACAAATGCATTGTTTTGAATTTTTTTTATTACAATGAAGTATTTATAATCATGTATGTTTCTGTTGAACTGTACTGTTTTTTTGTTCAATGCATTATATGCATATTTTTAAGGGATTTATTTAACTTTATGTGTAGATTAGAATCAAGTTTTTAATTGGAAGAAAAAATATACTCGTAATTGAAAAGGGTGTTCCCCTTAACACATAATCTATTCTTTTTTTATAATTACTAAATTGTAACGCAAAAACATTCTAGTACACGAATATACCCTTTTCTATGAGCCTGAATTTCTATTTGTTTTTACATCATATCCAGTTTATAAATATTTATAATTTTTTAGTGAATTTCCCAAGTTAAAGACCCCATTTGTAGTACTATTATTTAACTTGCATATACTATTACACTCATTAAAAAAATGCCTACCACTCTTTGCTCAATAGTTTTCTTCGATTCTCTTTATTTGTTGAATAAAACAAAAATAGGATCAGCACGGCTTGGTGGAATGCAGTATCGGCAGCCAAATCAGCAGAGCACCGAGGAGTTTGCGAAATTATAGCTAAGGATAGCGCTTAACCCAGAGTAAAAGAGATAAATCAACAGACTGATAAACAATACATAACGTTACAAGTTAAACTATATAAAGTAAAGTAAACAGCAGCTGTACATAAGAAGCAGAGAAGAAGAAACGACGCCAACCGGACGCCGCAGAAGCAGCAGTGGACGCAGCTACGTGCTCAACCGCCCGTCGTCGCCCTTTTGCTCGCCGATTTCATTTAATTTTTGAATTTTTGGAGGAGGAGCATCAGCATCAGCGATTAGAACCAAAGAAAAGCACGGAGAGCGGTGGAAGCTAATCAACAACAACAATAGCAGAGCGATCGAGTTTGGTTTCGATTTATAAAGAATTGATTTAAGTGCGTGTGATATTTAACGTTAAGCATTAATTTAGCGAAATAACCAAAAACAAAAAAAAGGCAAAACAGCAGAAATTTTAATAGATAGAGGAGGAGACGAGAGAGATCAGTGATCCAGAAAGAAAGAGAGAGAGAGATCGGCAAGCGACGAAATTACTATGACATACTCGCACAATAGCGTTAGGAACAACATCAGAATGACAACCGCATCGGCCACCAAGTCCATACGATTGAAAAAGGGAGCCGCAGGAGCAGCGCCCTCCGCATCCAATTCATCCACCCCCTCGCCCACATCCCCGACATCCGTATCGGCGTCCGCCGCACCCCTTCCCGTATCCGCATCCGCACCAGCAACGCCCTTGGTAACTGCACATTCCAACAGTATTGCCAGCAGTACAAATCTCACCCAGAACAACTCCCCCTACTTCCTGAGCTCCTCGCCCACGAGTCTGGGTCTCTCCAACCTGGCCACGCCGCCCAACCAAAGGCAACGGCCACTGCAGTCGCAGTCCCAGTCCACCGGAGCCCAACGCCGACAACAGCAGCGTCACTCGCCGCAGCAGCAGGGATCTGCCACCGGAGGAGGGGGTGGCTTCTTTTTCGCCAACAACAATAGGCGGACCGGAGGAGGACGTTCGCCCCAGGGAGCGATGCAAGTGCGCCAGTCGCCCGCCACCATCCTGGGTGGAGGTTTCTCTCCAGCCGGAGGATCGGCTCGCAAGCAGAGGAAGAGCCCGCCGCTGGGTGGCAAGATCTCGCCACAGCAGATGCAAATGCAGCAGCACCCACTCATACCCACCGCACTGACGCATTTCGCGGGCAGCAAGTGCTTCGATGCACCTGCTCCAACGGCGCTGCCCAAGCCGCCGCAGCACTGGACGCGGTCGGAGGAGAAATTGTCGTCGGTGTCGATGTCGATGTCGCTGCCAAAGTTCCAGATGATGCAGACGGGTGGCCGCTCGAAGCGGAATCTCCTCGACGACTTCGACACGCACAACCTGAAGCTGCTGCTCAATGTGCAGTCGTAACCCTGGTGCTGGAGGATCAGGATCTGGAGCAGAGAAGCAGGATCTGGATCTGAAGCTGGATCTGGATCTGGAGGACAGACTTGAATGGCTTGAACACCCGGAGGACCCCGAACCCGTCAATGAGTTGCAAAAAAAACGAAATGAATATAAAAAATAACAAAAAAAAATGAACAAAAATTATAAAAGAAAAAATGCAAAATGAAAAACTAAAAAAAAATCGAAAACGAAAATATTTCAACTGAAAAATTTAACTTTTTTAAACAAAACAAAAAAAAAAAGAAAAACAAGAGTAATGTTTGTGATCTCAAGTGTGTATCATAAAACAACAAAACCAATTTGAGAAGCTATAAGGAGAAATGTGAAAAACTGTTTCAAGGAAAGCTGAAAGTAAACAAAAACTGAAATACACAAACAACTGTCCTCACACAACCGATAAAACAATAACAACATCAACAACGACAAAGAGAACAAATAAACACAGCGAAAAAGATGCAAAATTCCCCGCTATATAGCAACAGTCCCCCTATATAGAGAACCCTCTCCCCCACTGTCAACTTCAATATGCAAACTTTATGGAAAAGAAGCCGCCAATCGACAAAGTAAAACCAAATCAACAACAAATGGCTAACAGAGAGAGAAGAAGATGATACAAGAGGACGACGATGAAGATGAAGCGGAAGCGGAAGGAAGGAAGAACTTTATATGTCTAACAACGGATACTTCACAACTGAACATTGTTTTAAACGTGATACGCAAATAGACTTGAAAATTAATTAATAAGTAAAATTATAAATATAATAATATTTATGAGTAATTCAAAAAAGGAAAATGGACGCTAGAAGCGCAACATAAAGTACAGTTTATGTTTATCCCCCGAAAAGCGGACAAAATGTGCAACGTACCTTAAATGTTGATAAAGGAAGAAAGAAGCAGAGAGCACAGAGTATATTCAAGAGACACGATAATACCTATAACTAAAATACAAATAATAATAATAATAATAAAAATACAAGTAATATAAATCGTATACCCACCAAATCACAAAGACTAATTCAAACAAAAACTCAACGACAACAACTCAACGCGGCCGCAGCAGCAGAGCAGCAGCGCAAAATGCATTCAACTTGCCTAGAAGAAACGTTCATCTATAACTCTACAGCAACTATTGTACGGCCTCTCCTCTACCATAAGATAAATATTCACTATTGTATTGTAATTTTTGACTTACCTTATAGATACTTCCATTACTTTTAGTTAAACGTCGCGCGAGAGAAAAGCAATTGCCCAAAAACAATAACTGAGCTACATATGCGCGAACATGTGTAATTATTCTTAATCTGTAATTGCGAAATGGCTTTAAAAAATTCTAATTTAAACATTCTTGAATTGTACATAGAAAGGAACAACGCTAAAATGTTCAAATAAAATTTTTATAAAATCGATAAATCGATAAACAAATACAAGAATAAGATCGATCAACACACTGTAAATGCAACCAAAATGCGTAGTAGCGAGCGATCGGCCGGCGCAAGCAAGATTTTATTTATCCCAAAATATGTTTGATCTTGCGCTAAACAACAGCGTACAAAATTGTGAAAACAACTAAAAAAACGAAAACTATATATGAGTTGCAATCCCAAAGCGAAGGCTTTACACGAGAGTAAGAGAGATAGATATCACGAGAGAAGTGGATGGGAGAAATGATACTACTTTATGTAAACTATTCGTTGATGCTCAATACTGAAACACTTGAACCCAGTACCTTATTTTCATTATTAGCATTACTTATTAATTGTTAACATTAATATGTATGTAAATTATTTAAGATACCACCCGCCCCTTGAAACCCTTCCCAAGACCCCCCACTACCCAAACGTCCAAATCCAAAGTTATTTGTATTTTGCGTAGAATGAGGCAGCGTGAGTTTTGTTATGTGTTTTTGCCAAGTGAATTGGCCCCTAAGTGATAAGCCAAAAACAAAAGCAACCCCAAAACCTAATTGATAGTGGAAAGCCCCAGAAAGAAGAACACTTGAGTTGTGTTTATGCATATTGTTTAACTTCCCGAAACAGCTAAATTATGAGAAGAGCGAAGAGAACAGAAGAGAAGAGACAGAGAGGGAGAGAAAGAAAGACGAAGAGGAGGAGGAAACTACGACAAAACACTCGATGATAGTTTTAAAAATGTTGAAAAGCCAAAAAAGTCAAGCACTGTTTAGGTTTACTGAGCAAGTTGTCATATTGGTAGCTTTAAAGCTTGTATCTTCAAGTTACACTACAAGTACCCCCGCCCGCCCCCATACATACATACACACATATATACCCCCTACTACTTAGAGTATTGAACAGAGCGAAGGTCGCTCGAGCAGTGCTCGGGTGTGACCCCAGCTTCAGCCTCATCTCCCCCACCCCACCACATCCCACAAATAATCTAAACTTGTCGCGCAGAATTTTGCATTTTTTTTAAGTGTAAGCCTAACGTTTGTTACTTACTGGACGTCAATTTAAGCGAAGAGGTGGAGAGTACAGCTTAGATTCCCTTGAAGGAGAAACCAACCAACAGCCCCCTATTTGTAAAAGCAAAAGTAAATGAAGAAAAAAGAATATTAAAAAAGAGACCAAAACAGGGCCAAAATCCGTCTGCTCTGCCTTGAACTGTGGGCACAACCGTTGCGATCCGCGGACTTTTTCAACACCAATCAGTACAAATTAATTTCCATTTCAAAGTTATGGAGCCCGCACCAACATCATCAGCGAGGGCTCCCCGTGCGAGTCCAAGGCGCTTGTGCCCCCATCCAAGGCAACTGCGGATTTACTGGCCCCTGAAAGAGAATTCAAATTCAATTTTAATTTACATTTAAATCTAAAGCGTAACGACGACGATTCGACCAAGTTCGAATATTATTTTTAACCCTTTTGTTGTAAGCCGCAAGATGATTCGTCGTTTTAAAAAGAAAAAAGAAAAGAAGCAACCAAGCACTATGTATTTTTTTTTTTTAATTTCTCCATTGATCTAATTTACAATTTAATTTGCAATTTTTTGTGATACTTTGCTATATTTTTAAACCTGGTATGTATACAAATTAAAAACAAATACAACTGAAGAGAAAATGATAAATTGCTACCCACACACAATTACCATAAATGGACCACTATGAATACGAAGAGAAGAAAACTCGCTATTCAATACTGTAATTAATAGAAACGAATGTGAATAAAAACTGAAATCAATTTGTAAAGCAATACTGGAATTGTGTTAAGTCCAAGTCAACTTGTAACATTTGAGAAAACCAACTAAAGAACCCCCACAAAACCAACCAACAATAGAAAACTGAAAACAGAAAAAAATAAACAATTGTACATTGCTTTCGTAAAGTAATTTATTAAAGCTTTGTATAATTAAACAAAAAAAAGAACAACCAAAAATTGTGTTTTTATTTGCCTTATCACGTACACTTTTTCGTTGGCGATTTTATTTTCAGAGCTAATCGGCAAACCCCAGAAAAAAAAAACCCCCACCACATTCCAGAGGAAGCGAACATGTGCTCCATAAAAATTCCACTCTAGCGAAGTTCTCACATGTTTCAGGCTTTGATTTGCGGCTCGAATTGTAAGCGAGAAGTGGAAACAAAAGCAGAAACAACCCGATTCAAGTCTCAGACTCGGAGTGTTATTTAAAACAAGATCCAAACAAAGGCAGCTGCATTTGTGCAGCAAGAACAAACCCAGATACATGCCTAACGACAACACTCGAATTAAAATACAAAACGAAAAGAAATCTTTGCAGAGCCGACGAGCAAAAGACCCTTGCGGTCGTCCAGGCCAGAAACCAAAAAAATCCAATTCCGTTTCTATGTGAATAACTATCCTGATTGTTCCTACGTTAGTTATGCCTAGATGTCTCGTATATATTTGTGTATTCGTAATCGGATCAAGTAACGGCAAGGCAAGGCAAGGCTTGGCAATGCAAACACCAAACACTCACACCTAAGCGATAAGTGCGAATTGTCATTGTGAGTTTCGCAAATTTGTATACAATGCAACAGTTTAGCATTTTATAGATTCTTACACGAAATCAGCATGATAACGATAAATGTTTAATGGTTTTACTACAACACCAAAACACGTATTAGAGATACATAAATGTATAACAATATATAGAGAGAGAGAGAGAGCTCACCAAAACATCCAAGTCAAGTTAGAACTTAAGCAAACCCAACAAATGCCTAAACAACGATCAAACAATCAATGTGTAAGTCCCCTTCCGAAAATCACCCCAGCAAATCGTAAAATCCCCAGATCCCGTCCCCGTCCCATCCACTTCCCCAAGTCCCCTAAAACGTGAACAAAGAGGATTGAGATATTTTCAATGAAATCGCGCCGAGATGGGATCCAGATGCAGTCGAAACTTTCCAGCTCAAGCCTTTGTGTCTTATATTTAAACTTTTTAATTGAATAGCCAAGGTTGGGGGTTTTACTATAATGATTCATATGGAAAATTCATTTTTTGTGGTCTAACGAATTGTTTATAAACTGTTTAATGTATTTATTTTATTTTATTTATGTTAATGAAGATTTACTGATCACAAAACATGAATACCAAGTTTCTTAGCTCAAAGAGGTTGAATTTATCATTTAACAACGATTCTTGATTATTATTTTTAATTTTTGTGATCAAAGGAATTGATCAAAGGAAGGAAAAATCCTAATTATTTATTTTTAACTTCGGGTTTATTTGTAAATACGCATTTTTGATAAGGAATAAATGTGTCAAGGCAATCCCTTTTGAAAATCAGTTTTAATTTAATTAACAAATAAGTTGATTTTTCAATATGATCAAGTCTTGTTATAATTTTTGGATAAATGTAGTTTTTAACTTATTTTGTATTTAAGTCTGCAGATGTTCCACTGTGGATTCACAAAACCTATGAAGTTAATAATGATTGCGACTAACGTTGAGACCCCAATCTCCCAGAAAACGTATTTTGTAAAAATAAAACTTGGCTATTGAGAAACTTTGAATTTGAGATAAGGTTGAGGCTAGCTGTGTTTCGATTGCATTTGAAAGGGAACCTCCAAAGATGCTGGATACCCTGGAAGAAGGACATTGCCGAGACAGTGAGAGAGAGCGGTCTGGATCAGTTTAGTTCAGAGGTAAGTGGGCAAAACACGAATATGACTCACTGGGCAGAGTAAACTAGTATTATCTAGGTGGATTTCTCTAGAGGTTGCTCGAACAAAAAAAAAGAGCAGCCAAACGACGGTTGAGTGGTGAACGTGCCTCGAATCACCTCACCTCGCACCTCCCGTTACACACAGAGAAAATATAATTTACGAAGTAAAGTAACAAGTTTGAAAATATATACAGTTTTTTTTTATTTTAACCTATGGTTATATTGTTTTATTTATTATTTCTGCAATATAAGCTAAAATAATAATTCTTTTAGTTTGAAACGAATCCAATGCCTCCGATTGATCACACACCTCTTCTGTTTTTTCTGTTTTTTACCTCGACTCTTTGGGATTTCTTTATAAACGATGTCGCAAAAGAAAACTGGATTTACCGACAACATACAAAGTTGGCAATGGGCTTCGGTTTTGAATTCGGTGTCGTTGTTTACCGCTTGGCTACCTCTTGAGTACATATGAACACATGTATGCACGAACATTACTATATGTGAATGCTTTATGCACGAACCTATCTTCGATCGGCCCGAAAAGAGACCAAAGAATACAAGAGAATAACTGTTTGGGTTGTCCATATTTGTACATTGAAAGCGCTTCCCTTTCCGTTCCTCCCTCCCGTTGATTTCATTTAATGCTGAGACCCCTAGTCTTTAATTTTCCACGTTACGTTTTTAACGATTTCAGGCCACCCCCTCCTACAGACAGACAGATATATAAATTAAAATATATATATGTATGTACATACGTATTTTCATCTGTATGTCCACCACACTTAAAGTTGAGGCAAATCAAAAGCGTAAACAATTTTGTTTTTATTTCGCTTTTTGCTTCTACTCTTTTATTTTTATAACGCTCAGCTCGAGCTAATTGCAAACGATAAATGGCGACGACGATAGTGGATTTCTTGGGGTCCCAGCGGTATGGTGGGGGCTATCTGGCCTCTCTGTCTCACGTTTGCTTAGATTTGCGGTTGCGAGAGTTTCCATTGTTGTTTTTGAAAAAAAAAACGAAGAAAAAACAAGAAAAAGTTGAAAAACAAAAATCAAAAGCTTACGAAAAAACAACTATAAATCATGAGAAACGTGACTTTATAGAAAACTATATACCCTTCATTTAAACTTTGCTGGAATGAATTTATTCAATTATTTCATGTTAAGCAAATGACCCAAGGCTCTGATCTAAATTTCATATTTCCACGATATCAGTTCAATATCCTACCTTGAATTCAACACCTCAAGATATTGTTCTCGCAGCAGTTTGCGATTTGAATTTCAGGTAAACAGCTCCAGATGTTTTTTGTTCGGTTCTACGAATGAATCTGAATTTAGAAAAAAGACCCAAAGGCTTTACATTTCCAACAGTTATTTTTCTTAGCATTATTCTGGTATCAACTTTTGTGAGTTTTCTATCTGACACATTTTCTGGGGTTATTTTTGTATTAAAAAGTGATTTTAAGTATTTAATTCAAAGAATTGCTAGAAAATTAGTTATATATTCAGCTTAAATCGTTACAAATTTAAACAAAAAGATATCCGCATTTTTGAAATATTAAGTATAAGCATTTTTCCTAAGTCAACACTGTGTTTTCAGTGTTTGTAGCTTTCCCTGTCCGCATCTTACCCCAAAACCCCATCATACTCTCCGTTCGCAGACGGGTTAAAAGTAAGAGGTATCAAACTGAGACGAGGCAAAAGCAAAAAGTGTGCTGGTCTCGAACTGGGCCTGGTGGATGTATCTACGCAATTGGTATCTGTAAGATACACACACTCACGTTGCCGCCACACGCGCTCTCTCACACACGTCCGAGTGCGCGGGGTGGCACAGAGATACCCGCTGCTGGCTGAGCGGAGAGAGACTACGGATGCCGTTCATATTTACAAGTTTTGTGCGTTGGTCTCTGACGACGACGACGACGACCCCTTGGCCTCCTATCTCCCTCCGTTCTCCATTCCCCACTCTTCACTCCCCAGTACCCCGCTGCCACCCAGATTTTTTGTATTTTTATACACCCAACTGTGCCTATGCGTGCAAAGTACGCAAATGCTAAAGAAAATATTAAAAAAAATATGTAAAATATAAAAATAAGTTGAGTACACACAACAAAATATGAATCTTAAAAGGTTAGGCTAGAGGGGAATTTATTCAATTGGTTATAAACCTAATTTTGGCAGTACTTTACAATGAATTTCTTAACTTACATTTATTTTAAAATACGATTTACTGATCCCTCAAAATGAATACAAATTTCCCAGCTTTTCTACCATATTCCCCAACGATTCTTGCTTCTAATTTCCTTGATTAAGTATACTCAAATCCAATAGATCATTCCTAAGGTACATTTTTCTTTCCGTGCACACATATTTTGAATATGTATGAAAGGCAATCATCATGTGAGTGTGCTGTGTTGTGTCAACGGTTATTTTATTTTATTTTCTTCTTTTCTGTTTTTGTTTTCTTTTTTTCAGGCTATGGAATAATTTCATTTTGCTGCGCAATTTCTACTATTGATTCGCGCATATTTGTTTTATGCTTTTCTTTAGCCTGTCCCTATCGGCGTGGCTTCCATGAACTGCCCTGCTTTGCTTTGATACCATTTTCTAAATTAAGGCATACTTTCGCACAAACAAACTTGGGTAATATATACATACATATGTATGTGCCTTTATAGGAGAAGTATATATATACGTACGGCGATAGCACTCGCACCTTATCGCTATAGTGGCTCTGTGTACATTATAATTATTATTGCACGCGTAAACAGAAAATAGCGATATGAATGGTTGTTGTTACCTCAAAGTACTTGATAAGCGGAGCAGATGTTAACCCTTGGGCGGGCCGAAATATTTCGGTGAGATTCGTAACGGAAATGGCTTTGTGAAATAACAAAACAAAAAAGGTGGATGATTCACGGATTCAAAATAACCATGCGGGTTATGCTGGTGCTCCCCCGTAACCAGGCGAAACTTTTATATCACATTTATAAACTTTACAGCGACATGCACGTGGGAACCGCAGTGGGAATGGTAAAATCTACAATAATTTAATAAACAAAGGGGAGCGTTGATACATGATACACATGATACACATTTTCTAAGTATAATAATTCTATAAGTATTATTATCTTTATGGTCCGTCCTTTCTTGTTTTGTCACGTGTCTTTGATTTAGATAGTCACTCCATCATAAAAAGTTAAGTCGTAGGAAAATTACCATTGTTAGAGGTTTTATTAATTATACGCAAGTAAATAAATATAAATAGATTTTACTGAACTAACCGAAAATATAGATATGGAAGGGCCCACGTGTTAAGATCTGCTGGAAAACAGCATGTTAAACGATTTTAAAGATTGAAATGTATAAATTATATGTATTAGTCATACAGATGTTGAATTATTAAAATTAATAAAATATAAATGCGCTAAAAAAGTATTCGTATTATATACATATCTTTACCTTCACTTAAGAAAAAAATTACAACTGAAACCACTTTAAAATGTTAAATAATTGCCCCTATTTTCAGCACCTTGAAATAATTTATATTTTACGATCGCTCACTGTATACACTTTTCATCAGCGCAGCGACCACGTGACTTGCGCCTTGTCTGGCTGTGGAAAATTCTCCCCGCGCCGCCAAATCCCCCGGCCATCGCCTGAAAACTCATTGAATAGATCTGTTATCGGTCAAGTGAGTAAACGGCGGTGATAACCCCGCGGTTAGATAAGCCTCGGATCCGATCGTGGCTTGGATTCAGTGGTGTGATCACCAGATCTCGGCTTGGAATCAGTCAAACATTTCCCAGTTCCCAGGCAACATGTCGCTTTCTTTGAGTGTTTGGATCGTTCTAGGAATCTTTGCTTTTGCCCAGGCACGTTTTACAGGATGAACTTCTTGCGAATTTCCGACTAAACTCATCTCTAATCCTTGCAGGGCAATGTTCGATTCCACTTCTCGCTGGATTTCCATGTAAAGCAGCCGGCCAATTCGACTGAAACCATTGACAAGACCATCATTGTGGAAGACAATAAGGTATCCATGGTGGACAATGAAGTGACTACGAAGTCTCCGTTGGGTCAGTGGACGGATTAGGAGCAGTTCAACGCGGTCACCCTGCAGAAGGTGATCGATACCAGGCGATCAGTGCAGCAGCTCAACGCGGAGCTCTCGCCACTGGCGGGCAGGAGCAACGATCTGGCCAGGAGGGTTAAGCAGAGCCTGCGCTATGTGAACGAAGTGGACGCCAATCTTGAGCATCTTACCAGCTTTGGTCAGCTGGTGGAGCTGCTGAGGAAGTTTGTGACCCTGGTGGATAGCCTAAGCGAACCTAGTGCTGCGGGTGGAGTCCGCACCCTGGAGTATGTTCTCCTAAAGTTGGCTCTAGAGAAGTACGAACTTCCCAGGCAGCGACAGGAGCTTGGAGAGCTCTTAGAGCGGGCGGAGAGTGCCTCGCAGCGGTATCGAAGCACGCAGGTGGTCCTCATGGATAATTCCACCTGAGCTGTGTGGATCTGTACATAGATTTAGAGATACTTGTTAAGAATAGATTTTTAGGGCAGGGAAAGGACAAGGCTGGCATCATCGGGCGAGGCAATCGCTGCACCATCATCTACCAGGGCAGAACGGCCCTTGAAAGGAATAAAAGCCATCGAAGGGACTTCCTGTCTATTATTCTGTTTCACTGTAATGCCCAGGATTGCTACAGGTACCCTCATAGGAAGAAAGAAGAGCGGGGCAAGGAGCTCAGGGATTGACCTAAAATCTCCCTTGGTTTTCGAGCGCTCTATGGATGGAAAATACGTTACAGACACTGGGAATGCCTTCCTACACTCAGCAGAACTTAAGTATTCACTACTCGTATAATTTTCATAGCACAATAATTAATTTGTATGAAGACTCAAAGATATACTTCATTAAAAGTTTATTTCACGGAAGAATCAGTTGACAACTAAGCGATTTGAGCTGTTGTCACCTAAAATGCAAACCTAAAACTATCGAAGTTAATCTCGAATCTTTTTTTTAGAGTGCACACAGCAAGGCACATCCATTGAGCAGATGCAGGTAGTCAGGATCGAGGATCTAAGGGAGCATTTAATACCAAATAACATCTGCCAGCGCCGTTGCTAATGGGTGAGCGAGTGAGCGAGGGTAGGGTCCCGATCGCAGACCCGAAATTCCTGAAACCCGAATCAGCAACCACTACCACCAAACTCACTGGCACAGCCATATGCAGTTAAGTGGGAAAGTGGTCGGGGACACAGCCATTAAGGCGATACGAGTACCATTTGTTGTGTGGAGTGGAGTATGGGGGCGGGCTCAGTTTGGAACCCCTGTAGAGGTTCTCCGGGAACTCCGGACAGCGTGGAGCTCATGTAAGGCGACACCGAATCGAAATCTCTGAGTTTGAGTTACCCTTACGGCTTCCTTAACGGTCTTCGCCGATTTCTTTTTTAGGGGTGCCGTCTGAAGTGGCGACGACTTATAAATACAGTCGTACCGACCATAATTTTGCCTTTGTGTTGAGCAAAAACCATGAAGAAATCTGTATACATAATGGAAACTCGATTGGCATAAGAGAGACAAGCAAAACGAATACAGGTTTAAGCTCTTTTTTTATCAACCGAAACTGGTCGAGCCGCTTTGGACCGATGGCTTATGTATCTTTTTGACAGTTTATGTTTCTACCAACAAAATATCACTGCAGGCGATAAATACTTTGTGTTGAGCTGCGATTCGGGGCAGCCAAGGGACTAGTCGGTGGTAGGGAAAGGGAAAGTGGGAGAAGAGGTAATATTATGGAAGTACAATGTGTTTTCATGCTTCTATAATTATAAATTATAATATTGTACTCGTATCTAATTTTCAAATTTAAAATAATTGTATTTATTTTTAAATAAATTTGAAGTAGACCTCTTTGACTTCAATTTAGTGGATGCCAACCCTTTGTATTTTTATACATAATAAATATAGTTCTTATTAACTTCTTATCTTATTACAAGGAAATGTTCTCCCCAACACAATTAAATTACAAGTAATGTTAATAAATTTTTAGAGACGTCTAAAAAGTAATTAATTTAATACTACTCTTTTATAGATCTCATAGGAAGGTCACATATTGGAAGTCATATTAGAATATGTAGCAAATGTTATCACGTCGATTTACAATTAGCAATTTGGGGATTTTAAAGTAAACAGCACGCTTTTTGCCACACAATTTGCCTTTTATATTTATTTAGGTTGTTGCTAAATTACAAGTAATAGTAATAGTAGTTTCAAATTAATTTCCTATTGCACACATTATTTAAATTTGGAAAACATTTTGAGCAGTCTTTTAAATTTCGCGCATTATGACAAAATCCGATAGCCGATAACGATAACTGCTCTGTTAACGCTCTCTTTCCGCTGTTAAGCCACTTTAAACAGTGTTGCCAAGTTATAAGCTACGTACAAGATAATTAACTGCCAGATCTAGCGGGGAAGTAGCTAAATTGGCAACGCTGACTGTAATTGTTAAGTAAAAATAAAAACATTTAAAAACTTGCGTTCCTTTTTTTTAATTTGGCTTAAAATTACGAAGTATCTTAAGAACCTCGATTTGAAAGTCGAGTTTTCGATCGGGACACATTCTTTGCATATGCGGCTTAATGCTGTCAAAGAAGGCTTGATCGGGATCAGCGGATGAAGATGTGGAAGAATTTGTGGCATTTGTAAAATTTGGATCCCTCGAAATCAGAGGGACTGGAGCTTTTTCCGGCGGCGCTGGATCCTCCCTGCTGTAGTTTAGATCTTCCAGAACGAAATGCAGATGATCCTGAATAGATGGGTCATTGTTCGCGGCTTCCAAATCCGATTCGTGCTCCGAACTTCTCCGCTTCCTTGGGGTTCTTTGGACGGCAGGAAGGCGTTTCCGTTTTACTGGAGGTTTGGTTTCCCTCTTCAGGGGGGGTTCCTCATCGTCATCCGATTCGGTTTTCACATCCAGCAGAAAACTGAGTTCCTTTTCGTAGATATACGATGCTCTGGCCACCTCCTCGCCAGTTTGACGCAGCCGGTGCACCCGCAAGTAGCTGTCCCGGGTGTTTTTCCACCGTTTTAGCAGAGTTTTTACTGGGATTGGGATATAGTTTAGGTAAGGAATAAGTTGATAAATATAGAAGCACTCACCAATTTCCTGCTTCTCCGGTTCGCTGGATGTCTCAAAATTCTTGCACAACTCCTGGCCAATCTGTTGCCAGGCCTGATCCCTCAGTTCGCGATTGTGGAAGTTCGGATGGCGCCTTTCCCATATTATTGAGCGATTGTGGACCGCCTCAATAAACTCGTACATGGAATAGCGCAAATTATTGCCCGCCGATCGAAGAACCTTGTGATTTCCCATATTTACTTTTAGTTTGTTTATTTACGCGACGGACAACAACTAAAACTAGGCTAGCGCTTAACAGCACCCAGACGGCCTAACAGCACTCACCAGGGCACTGCCACCTAGTTTCAATTTAAATAGGTCACTGTTAAATTGCATGAAAATATTGGAAACATTTTTTAAATTAGGATCTCATTTTAATTGACTACGATCAAACGGAAATGATATCTATAATTAATCATAATCCCAAAGAAATACCCATTTTTGTTGCTCATATTATTTATCATTTAGACTTATTTAAACGAAGTCGATTTGTTATGAAAATATGAGTTTTTAATTTCGTGTTTATTATTAAACATATACAGATAGGTCAGTGGATTATTGCTGGTGTTGTTTTAAGAAGCGCCACTCGAAAATGCGAGAATATGACCGAGTAATACGTGTACGTGTTAAATTAGGGGAGAAATGTGAGTTTTGATGATTAGTTCTGAAGTGCTTTCTGGATTTCTGGATGAGTTCTATTGTTCTACATGGGCCTGCCCATGCCGCGACCCATGCCCATGCCGCCGCCCGCCATTGGTGCCTCTCCAGCCTTGGGGCTCTTTATTGTCTCGTCCACGGACAGAACCATGCAAGCAGCCTCGGCAGCCGCCGTCAGAGCGTTAATCTTGATAATCGAGGGCTCCCACACGCACTGCTCGTAGTTGTCCGAGATATCCTCCTTGGTGATATCCACGCCGTACCACTGGCCTCCTGAAATTCAGAAACGAGAAATATGAAGGTAAGTTTTTGTAATTTGAGTTAAGTTTTTAAAATTCAAAATTAACATTTTTAATTCTCCACCGATTGATTCAGTTAACATTCCAAACTAGGTGGCAACTCTGTCAGTAGCCCGCGCAACACACAAATTGCTGCTGTGCGAAAGAGCACACACTACAGTCTTTGTTCTTGGAGCGAGAGAGAGCGATAGCACAGGCCGAAAAACACGCGTTGCTGCTGCTGCTGCAAAATTTTCTATTATTTCTTTAAATTTTCAAGACGAAGCGAAATACAGAATGTCCAGCTCCGGTAGAAAGCGCAAGCAACAGCTGAAGCCACGCCTGGACGAGCACCGGTCACCGTTGAAGCGGGATCGCGGGGACATCAAGACGGAGCCCATGGAACGCTACCCGGCGCTGGCGGACTACGATCTGAGTACGGCGGACATCAAGCCAGACCTCACGGAGCTGCAACTCCAGCTGGCTGCCGAGCAGCGGGTGGTCAGCAATACCACCACCCACCAAGAGTTGGACACACAGGAGAGCGATTCGGATGAGGACGGCTATTCAGAGACGAACTACCACGCGGCCGATGTCTTCTGCCAGGGTAAGTTGGTGCCCCCACCCATAACTCTTCCCTGGCTTATGTAATTTTCCCTCGAAACGCAGACGAACCGGACGACTATGACCCGGAGTGGAGCAGCCAGCAGGCGGGCAGCAGATTGCTGTTCAAGTTCCACATGCCATCCCCTCAGACGGGTCTAAAGGGCGTCCAGTGTCCACTGCACTTCTTCAACCACTTGCTTGGCTACCGCTCCAAGTTCTTTGCCCTGCTAGCGAAGGGATGCAACCTCAAAGGAGGATTACTCTCCACCACTGCCGAGGAGATGGAAACCTTTGTCGGCCTCTCGCTCCTCTTGAGCGACGTGAAGCTGGAGCGCCTGGAAGATTACTGGAGCAGCAACAAGTTCTACGGCTTTGCCGGTTTCAGCGAGAAAATGAGCCTGGATCGTTATCGCCAGTTGTTGCAGTGCCTCAACTTTGACACTCTACAACCTCAAGCGGGAAGGGCCAAGGCAAAGGACAAGGACAAGAGCGACTTCTCGCTGCTGAACTTCATCAACGAGCGAATGGCCGATCAGCACGTTTGCGGCCAGCAAGTGGTGCTCAACGATCCAATTATTCTTTGGAAGGGCAGATTCAGCTACCACGAGGATCTGCCGGAAAAGTTTCGCTGCAGCGCCCTGGTTTTGCACTTGCTGACCGAGCAGAGTGGCCTGGTTGTGAAGCTCCTGCCCGAGATTGTGCGACGGGAGGACTCGCCCGCATGGGTGCGCAACTCCCGGCAGCTGGTGGAGCACAGAAACGCGCTGGCTTTGAAGCTTGTAGAAGAACACCAAGGCGGGCGCACTGTTTATGCGTCAAAGTTCTACGGCAGCTACGGCCTCGCCTATGAGCTGACCAAGAGAAGCACATACTGCACTGGTGTCCTGGACAGGAATAGATATGGAAATAGCAAGGCTCTGGTGCACCAGCATTTGGCTCCCAATAGCATCGCCACCAGCTATGCCACCAGCTTGATGATGGCCAAGTGGCGTCGGCGGGAAAAGACCTTGTACTTCTTCAGCTCCGACTGCCTGGCCATTTACGCCAAAGAGATGTCCATGCAAAAAACCAATGCCAGACCCAAGTTGATCCAGGAGTTGGACTGGCAACTGAGACATAGCAGCGAAAGCCGCCAGCACCTGATCCACTATCAACCCGGCTGCCAGGATCTTCCCACGGACAAGAAACTGACCATCTTTCTCTTCAACATTCTTGTGTACAATGCCCACTTGCTATACGTGGCCAATTCCCAGCATTGCCGCAGTGGTCGCGTCAAAAGCTACTCGGAATTCCGTGTGGCCATTATTAAGTCACTGCTGAAAGAGGAGACCGCCAAGGAACCGGTGGCAGTCAGCCCCCCGGTGGTAGAGAAACCCGAAAAGGGCAGGCAGAAACAAGTTGCCGATGACGGGAGCAAAGACACGCGTCATGAGCCAGCTCAGATCGAGCAGAACGGGAAGCCGGCGCGTAAGAACTGTCGCTATTGCCACAAAGGCGGTATGCTGCAGTTCAGTAAGTTTATGTGCAAAACCTGTCCGGACAAGCCGGGACTGTGCTGGGAGCCCTGCTTCCGTCTCTGGCACGAGCAGCTCAAGAAATAAGTGAATTTGTCGAATTAAATAGAATTCTAACTGTATAAAAAGTGCGTGTTTTTCATTGGAAAGGTATGGTAAAGCATACACAATTTTTTTTAAATAATAGGAACTCAGTTTGTTGTGTGAAAAGTTCACTGAACCTACAAACAGATGTATAGGATGTCTTTTTGAATCTAAGGAAGATATCATTGATTAACAGGGTCAGGTATTAAATCCCGAGCTCGGAGCCTGACAATGAAAACGAATATCAAACAACATTTAAGCCAACAAATGATGATGAAAACCAAATTGCTACTTCACGAGTGTTTCAGACTTGAAAGTTCCAAGTTAATAGCTAAAATGCCAAGCTTCTGGTGTGCTCAGAATTATTTATAAACTGTTTCAAACACTTACCCTGAGCGTGCTTCTGGCGGAGCTTGTTGAGAATGTTGGTGGCATCGAAGCCGGCATTGTCGCACAGCTGGCGCGGAATGATCTCCAAACCCTTGGCGATGGCGGCGATAAGCAGCTGTTCCTTGCCGGCAATGGTGCGCGAGTAATCGCGCAACAGCTTGGACAGCTCCATTTCGATGGCACCGCCACCGGCAACGACAGAGTCGTGCTTGATGGTGCGGCGCACAATCATGATGGCGTCGTGGAGCGAACGCTCCGTCTCCTCCAGGAACTGTTCGGCACCACCGCGCAGGATCAGGGTGCTTGTCTTGGCATTGGGACAGCCTTTGGAAAATCCAAATAAAACTTTAGTTACATTTGCTTCTTTTTAAAGGAAAAAGAAAGGAAAACTCACCTTGGAACAAGTTGAATCGCTCGCCGCCCACCTGGCGCTCCTCGAAGTGCTCGCACAGGCCCAGAACGCTGGCGTTGATGTCGTTGGCCGTGGTCATCACAGCGCCGCCGCAGGCCTTCATTGTGCGCTTGAGATCCTCCTCGGGAACGCGGCCGGCACAGAAAATGTCACGGTCGGCGAAATACTGTGTGGCCACATCACCAATGGGCAGCTTAGAAAGCACCACATTGGCGCCGGATTCGTGGATCTTGGCCAGCTTGTTGTAAAGGATCTGCCACTCGACGTCCACCACTTTCTGGTACTCCTTAACGTTGTCCACGCGGATCTCGGCATTGTCGCGCTCCGCCTTCAGCTCCAACTCGATGTTCAGCAGGGCAATCTTGCACTTGTCGTAACCCTTGGGGGCCATTTCGAATCCGGCGTACGAGAAGGTCTTCTTGAAGGCCACACCTGACACCAGCTGCGACTCCTCCAGCGAACCTCCCGTCACCTTCTTGATGCCAATCATGTTCAGGGGCAGGAGCTCGTCCAGAGAGAGTACGGCGTCTACGACAATTTTTGAGAAGAAGTCCTTCTGCTGGTGAATCAGCTTGGAGGACATGGCGGTGGCCGCACACTTCTCCAACAGAGCCCGCTGCTCCTCCTTCGATTGCTCGACAATCTGCACAGCCATGTCGTTGATCTTCTCCATGCAAAGCTGCAGGGCCTTGCGGATCGCCTTGATGATCACCCGGGGATGGACGCCCTCCTCGACGAAGGGTTTCACCTGCTTGAGGAACTCGCCAGCCAGGAGCACCACACTGGTCGTGCCATCACCCACCTGGTGCAGGAGAAATAAGCTTGAGAAAAGTCACGTGCTTGGGCGCCGCAGCTTACCTCAGCGTCTTGTGACTTGGCGATGTCCACCAGGGTCTTGGCCGCCGGGTGAATGATCTCCAGCAGCTTCATGATGGTGGCACCGTCGTTGGAGATAGTCGCCTTGCCCTGCGAGTCCACAATCAGCTTGTCCATGCCGCGGGGACCAAGGGTGGTCCGCACCGCGTCCACAATCGACTGGCAGGCATTGATGTTCGACACCAGCTGAGGCTTGCCCTGCGACGTGTCGGTGCCTTCCTTCAGGAGCACGATTTGCGGTTGCTGTCGGATCAATGGATTTATGCCAAATATATAGTAAAAGCCTCCAATTAGTCAGCAGATGCAGGCGACTTGCGAGAAGCTTCTTTGCAGGTTATGTTTACATTCGCATGCCGCTCGCAAAGGATTTCATGTTTTTACATCCCAGGTCGCTCGCGGGGCTATTTGCAGCCTCACTTACCATATTTATGTGATGGGGTTTGCCGTTTCCACGTTAATAAAGTTTAAACAATGAATTTCCTAGCAGACAGCGGCAAGTTGCTTTTCGTTCACGTTTTCCGCAATGAGTCACGATAGTATCGATATGTGGCAGTGTTGCCAGATGGTAATTTGGCTTTCACCTAAAAAACCTCAAAAAGTTTAAATTTCCCCCCAAAAATTCCAAGTGCACCGCTAAATTCAAAAAATCAATTTATTTAAATTTTTTGCTTTATTATAAGTTTGACTTTGTTTAATCTTTTGCATAAGGAAAATTTGTGGGAAAAATAATAAGAGACCTAATTATCAAAATCGATCAGTGAACTCGAAAACAGTTATCGATAGCTACGTGACGTCACAATTGACCCGTTGAGCGGTTTTTTGAAATCGCTCCCAACTTCAAATATAGATTTGTAATTCTTTCTATTTATATAAATTTGGCGATGCACGCACGCATGTCGCTTATTCCATTTTAGAATGTGCGCCGCATCTTCAGTTTGTTCCGACCGCTCAACTTGAGTGAGTTGTGCACCGAGCAACAAGGCAACAATTGGATAAAGAGAGTCGTCAAAAGGCCAATAAGACAGAACATTCAACAACAATTAGGTTCAAATGGAATCGCATAGTCTAAATCTAATTCGGTCATGTGGAATTGGAATTTTAGTTGCTCAAGACTCCTCCTAACGACGACAACAGACCACAAGTAATGCCAATGGATTCTATTTTGAATATTGCAGAGTGATTACGAAACATTTCAGGATTCTGAAAAACGACGATGAAAAATGTAAATACTGAGTGAGTAAAGTCGATTGTAACTTCTAGTAACTACTGGATGATAAGGCGGAAAGTCCCAATGCAAAGAATATTCCCCTTTCTGTGATCGTATTTGGTTCTCGTTTGTGTGTTGACAGACTGGAATCTGAGTGTGTTCTAATTGTGTCCATCATTCATAGTGTCGTTAAGGCGATTGTCAAATTTATTTGTGATTTGTGATGTTCCAGCTGTTGGTGGGGTCATTCACGGAAAGATACAGACATTCGGGGTTAAGAAAATAGCATTTGTAGCATATTTATATTGAACTAAAAAAAAAATGCTATTGAATACCAATAATTTAAGTATCTTAGATTATATTTTTTGTCATTATGTTTTTTATGATATATTTAAGAATTATGTTTGATAATGCTGGTATTCATTCTTGTTCAAAGCAGGTAATAAGTGAGGAGATTGCAACAGCTTTAATGTCACGTTTTTAATGAATACAATTTATCTTAAAGTTGCAGAAATGCTTAATGAGCTTTCCGGCGATAAAACAATATATTAGCACACTTCTTCAACACGGAAGTATGTGAAAACTTAAGGGAAGTTAGATTGAAGAATTTCCAAAACATTATCAAAAGTTGTTATTGTGTTTCCCTGCAACAAAGATTAATATATTATTGTAACAAATGCAAACGATTAATTCTCACTTAATTCTTACTTAACTAACTCCAACATTACCTTTAAATGTTGGTTTTTTTGTAGGGATTAATTTTCCCAACAGGAACCCTTGTTAATTTATTTAATTTGTTTAAATGCAAACGAGTAATTCTTACTTAATTCTTACTTAACTAACTCCAACATTACCTTTAAATGTTGGTTTTTTTAAGACATAATTTTCCCAATAAAAACCCCCGTGTTAAACCTATTCTTTTGATTAAAATTGTGCCTTGAAGTTCCCATATTTTAGTTATTAATACGCGAGCGGCATGTTTGTTATTGTTATGAATTTGGGAACTGCGAGGAAAACGAATTCGGCTCCCAATAAATTGCCTCTTCCGGCTTTCGGTCGGGTTGGGCATATTCTTCTGGGCAGGCACGCACTGGGGCCGCGCCGCACAATGGGGCAAAAGATAGAGATACATTGCAAAAATCAACTTTTTGATGGCAA
>JAEIHY010010926.1:0-13210 GCA_018904565.1 Drosophila tsacasi
CATAGGTAGCAGTAAACTTGTTTAATTCCAATTAATAAAATTTATAAAAAAAAAAAAAAAGAAAAAAAAAGAAATCGAAGTGAAATGAATTTATTACATTTTATAGTATACTTTTGGGCACTCATTACAATTGAATTCAAGCATAACTACAATTTCAACAACAATTAATCAAATAATCAAATCAATCAATCAATAAAATCTAAATACTCCATATTCTCCACACTTCTTTTTTATTTTTTGTTAACCTAAAATAAATTTAGTTAAAGAATAATACAATTTTAAAAAATTTACAAAAATAGCAATCTTCAAATATAGAATATTGTAAATAATAATTCGAAAATTCCTATAAATTCTCATAAATATTTTTAGAAAGATTTTTGTGACACTGCAGGACTTTCTTCTTTAGTTCTATAACACAATATCAATCTTAAATATTTCATTGAATTTGATCAAAAACATCTTTAATCGATTTTCTGTTAATTTTTAACTATTAGGAATTAGCTGGCGACCACTGTCGGCACGTATTGACAGTAAAGTAGCCAACGGATGCCTGCTGATGCATTTCGCAGTTGCATTTTGCAGTTACAGTTACACCTGCTGCAGGTGTAGCCTTGAAGCAGCAGCCAGAAATACGCACAAACACTCGAATTGCGGCAAACACTCGCAAACAGAAGGATGATGAGTTCGCGTCGTAGGCCCGTCGATGCCGACAAACAAACAAAATGGCAATGTTAATAAACGAAGCTTTGATTCGTGGCGTTACGGTGTTACGGTGGCGTATACGTTACGGCGGCGTTGCGTATACGACGCGTGGCGCGCGTCCTAAAAAAGGAGTTGACGCTTCCAGCGCAGGCGAGACATTAAACGCACCGTAGCCAAACGGCAACAGAAGAAGCCCAGAAGTCCAGAAAAGCAGCACCAGCAGCAGTAGCAGTAGCAGCAGCACCAGCAGCAGCACCAGCAGAAATATCAGCAGCAGAGCAGCCAGACAGCGTGGCTTAGTTACCCTATCCCTCAGATACTCCTCCATCCCATAATCCTCCCGAAACCCAAGTGCCGAACACCGAAACCCGAAACGAGCCGAGCTCCGAGGCGAGCCGAAATCAAGAGACGAAGCCAAACGAAACGATTTCCGAAGCCCGACTGCAAGTCGAGTGCTGTCGAAGAGGAAAGCGACTGTTTAGCAAATACAGAACTAGGAATACCCTTTTTACACACATATTTTTAAGAAATATTTCACATAACGAATTTATAGAGTTTTAAGGTAATTTATATAAAAGCAATAAGCATTACCTTTAGAAATCTGCATTATATTATATAGAACTTTAAAAAAGCGTAACACTAATTATTTTACATTGTTATTTTAAAGAATTATTTAAAATATAATAATAGAATATAATATTAAGAATATTATAATATATAAATATAGAATTATAGAATTATTTTTAACTTCTAGCTAAGGTAATTTATAATATAGCAATAAGCCCTACCCTTTCATATTTCCATAATCCTACAAATATAACTTTAAGAAGATTTATTCTTCAATTTAATATTTGAGATTAAATAGGATAAAATTAATTAAAGATCAAATAAGTTTATTAAAAAACATAATAAATATTAATAAAAAACAATTTTTAAAACTGTGGTATAGGAAGAATACAAAAAGTAGCACTATGTTACATATGTATAAAGTCAAGTCCTTTTAAAACTCTCTTCACTTTTTAATAGCATTTATAAAAGTTTTAATAATATACAATTTGCATCAAAAAGAATAAATAAATAATAATAACTAGCTGTGTAAATAAACCTAAAGTACCTAATTTTAAAATCAATATTTTCAAATTTTTACAATACATTTAAAAGCCAATGACTGCACCAATGCAACCCGAACCATACACTACATTTTCCTACTAACCAATCAACGTTCAGCAATATTTTTTGGCGCCAAAAAAAATCGTGCGTAAGCTCAAAAAGCTTTCGAACAAAAAAATGGACAAGCTTTTCGCAAGCTTAGCGACAACTGCAGCAGCGGAACAATTTGAAAATTGGAACAAACTGCCAGCGAAGAAGCTAAGCAAACATTTCCCTCTTTTCAGTCAATGTTTTGCGAAGCACGAAGGCGGTGCAGGGTTCCATTCTTTTAAGATGTTTTCAAAACTGCAGTTTTGCAAGGTTTTGCTAAAAATATGTTTAATTTTTTTTTACTTTGGAAATGGTTTCTAAAAAGTAGAAATTATTAGAAATTGTTATTAAATTATTCCATTAGCTCTCTCTCTTAGGTCTCTTTAGTAACCTAGCATTTAATGGTTTTTCTATTACGTTAAGTTAAGTCGAGTTGAAAAACCTGCTGTATTTTTATTGGCTTGTGTAACACTCATCATCCTCACACACTCGCCAAGTGAGTTAACCATAAACGCTTCAACTAGCGATTCGTGGGTTAATTGGTTTTGTTTTTATTATTTTTTTCAGTTGAACTACCTTATAAGTGGTGAGTAATTGTTACCGCACGAACGGAATCAAATCAATTGCATTATTAATCGCTGGGAGAGATTGAAAGCTCGTGTCATTTGATTTATATTTTTTATTATTATTATTATCACTATTGAAAGGGAAATTAAATTGGGTTTTAGTTAAGGTAAGGTTATGATAAAATATACCTATGCTTTTCTATTTTTATACCCTTGTAGGGTACTATCATTTTTGTCAGAATTTTACAACGCAGCGAAGGAGACATTTCCGATCCTAGAAAGTATATATATTCTCGATCAGCATCAACAGCTGAGTCGATCTAATTAAAAATCAGTATGCAGATTTATTAGCCTTGTAAAAACTATCTCAGAACAATTTTCAAAACTTTATAAATTAAAATTGGCAAAAATTCAAGAACAAATTTTAACTATTTAAAGTTAAAATGCAGTTTTATTAAATTTATTTATTAAAATAATACATTTTTGGCTTAGTTTTGATCGGTTTTCATGATCCAAGTGCAAGCTGCACTTATGTCTTCTTAGGAACGGTTTTTCGGGGGACACTTTTCAACCATTTCTTGTGGCGAAATGGCTACACAACATTTGCAATATGTTCTTTTTTTTATTCCTTGCTAAAAAATATTGATAGTTTTATGATTTATGAAGAACCTTTCGAGTTACGAAAGAAAAAAAATAAAAACCTTACCTTACATTAGTGGAATGTATATCTACTCTAATATTTTAGCTTGGCAACATTGTATTACAACGCGAAAACATTATTTCAAGACAAATTCAAGACAATATTATATTTTGAGGCCATTTATTTTTGGAGCAGAAACAATGTGCATATGTTTTGGAATTACTAACAGATTGTTTTTCAGTAGCAAGTATTTTAATTTGTTTTTCTTTCTAGAAACAATAACTTTTCACCTTTTACCTGTTTTCTATTACATTTTTAATATTTTTCCATTTAGAAGCATATATTTTTTTGAGCACTCAATGTTGTCAAGGTTTAGATCAAATCTGAGTGGCTTCCCCAATAATTTGAATGTGTATTTAAAACAAAAAAAAACCACTGTGTGTTGCGCTCGCTAAACATGATAATGACAATGAGCAAATATAAAACTATATATGTAAGTATATATGTGGATATGTTTGGTATGCTCGAACATATTATTCTTTCTTTCTTTTTGTTGTAATTCTGAGTCACTGTCAGCGAACGGAATAATGCCACCGATTGTGGCAAGCCCGAAAAAGCCCCCACGGTTATTGACACATTTGCTTCTATTTCGGATCTATTCTTTATATTCTCCACTCCATGTTTCTCCATTTCACTTTTTTTGTATGCATAGCACGATATTTGGTGAAAGCCGGGCCCATGTTGGGGGAGGGGAGGAGGAGTACGAACCAGACAGAGAGACAGACAGACAGAGAGACAGAGAGCCGTATGGAACCGTGTCCCCTGCTTTCTTTGTTTATTGAATAAAAATAAAAAACAAGTGATAATTAAGATAAATAACGTGAATTCAAAAATTTAATTTAAGAAAATAATAGGAATAATAATCTTTGAACTCCTTTCATCTACAAACTTATAATGATCTTTGCTGATAAAACTTTATAATTTTTGTTTTTAATTTTTAATGAGGTTTCCCTTTAGTTTCAATACAAATTTCCATTGCAAATTGCTGCGATAAATTTCTTATCGTCATTTTGAATGACATCAAGTCAAACAATTGATAAAAACCATTTCCCCTTCCTGGCAGACCAAACACCGAAGCAATTTAGATAAATTCGATTGGACTCTTTTTTTAAATAGGCGGCGTGCCAGTGTCGTTGCCGCTGCATTCAATGTAAATATGTACGCAATGACTAAATTAACAAAGAGACCTCACCCAAAATGGGTCAACATTGTTCTAAGGCCAAGCCCCCTTGCCACTTGCCCGTTGGTCCCCTTTCCCGTTGCCCATTTTCCTGATTTTCCTCTTCTTATTTTTCCACCCACAAAACGGGCAGCAACTGGTGGCTTTAATATAAATGTTGGAAAATTTCTTTATAGATATCAATGTTTGGTCAAGGACAGTTTTTACAGTATTTAAGGCTCTTAATATATAATTATATAATAGTCTTGAATTTCTGTAGAAAGTTAAGAAATAAATGTAATACATAATGATATTAATATACACGATTTTTTTCGGGCAATTTCAAAACAAATTGAAAGACAAACATGGGAATTTTAAACTATAAAGTTGCAAGCATATATTTATCTTATGTTATATATTTAATATATTTATCTTTTAAAACTGGATATCAGGGGTTCAAGTCCAGGTTGAAACACTTATTTTTAGAATTTTTGCAAGCATCCCAAATTTCAAATCCATCTGAGTAATAATTTTGGAGATAGATCCTTGACACTCAACCTAATTTATACTTGTATAAATTATATGTATTATAATTCCTTAAATAATCAATTTAAGCTATATACAATATACTTAAATATTCTTTGATAATCAATATCAATAAATCAACGTTTTGGTCTAGCCATCACACAATTAAATGGCTTGAAAAACGTCGCGTCATTTTCGAAATTATAATTTCAAAGCGAGTTTAATGCTCAACTAGCCCTGAAAATTATTGAAATTACTACATTGTATACATAGAAATATATATATAAATGTGTGTATTGTATCTGGTCAGTGAACAGATTGTCCGTCCGTCCATGCCCATCTCTGATGATGGGTTTTTAATGCGTGTTTAAATGGTTCGTTGAGTGAACCGTCCATCGCTGGCAGGCTGTCAACCGTGCCACTAAGTAGTATTTCAAATTTCCATCTGCCTTTGTCCATTGCACAATTGCGTGTTGCATGCTGCATGCTGCATGTTGCATGTCATCTATTCATAAGGCCATATCAAGGAATCACCACCGGTTTATGGTTTGAGGTTCTGTCTCCAACTGTCAGGTTTATTGATTCAGTTTTAGGAGCTTGGGTTTACAGAACAAAATAGGTAGTTATGGGTACTAACAATGGGGTTTTAAATATGGTTTTTAGTTGGTTTTAGAATGGGTTTTAAGATAGGTTTTAAGATGGTTTTAAGATGGTTTTAAGATGGTTTTAAGATGGTTTCAAGTTGATTTTAAGATGGGTTTAAGATGGTTTTAAATTTGTTTTAAAGTGGGGTTAGATTATTTCAAGGTGGTTTTACGTTGGTTTTAAATTTGATTTAAAATGGTTTTAAGGTAGTTCTAACTTTGTAAAGATATTCCACAGTTATCGATGGTAGAACAAAACTTAAATAACATTAATTTACGTAACATTTACTCATGATTATGAAGAGAAATTGATGTTAATTGTATTAGCAGTCACAAGTCTTCTGAGATTTAAGATAAAAACACCCAAAAGACTCGATTGGCTTGAAACTAAATGATTTATTTAATAAATCCCTTAATAAATTCCTTACACTATCTTTAACATTAAGCTACTTGAAGAACAAGTTACCCTAAACCAATGTTTACCCTTTTAATTACCGCATTGTGATAAATAGAGGAATCAAGAAGAAATAAAGATACGAAGATACGAAGATACACAGATACACGAATCCCGGGAATCAGAGAAGAAATAAAAACGAAATCGGATTAATTTGAGCCGAGAAGAGGGAACAACACCCTGAGGCAAGGCCGGAGATCGAAATACCATTCAGTTATTTCAACTTAAAAGTGAAACTGGGAACTGGAAATTATTTGCAGAGATGCGGCGACCGATCGGTATGCCATTCACTTGAATTTAATTAAAGTGACTAATGGAAAAGCCACATATAGCGGAAATAAGTTATTATATCTCAACGATATTCCAAAGAAAATCTCAATGCAATTGATTTGCCTTTTGTTTGCTGTGTGTGCGAATGTTTTTTTTTTTTACTATTTCAGCGCAATAAATTAGAACAAATACAAAGAATGATGTGAAGGCAGAAATAAGAAATATAAAAAACAAAAGAGAAGTCGGAGATGATGATGATGACGATCGACGCTTGATTCACATTTTTTTGCATTTGTATTATTTATTTTTTTTGTTTGGTTTTTGTTTCTGTTTTTTTTTTTTTTTCATTCTGGTTTCCCTCTCCATGCTCATGGGATGTGTGTTGGTGTTGTTGCCGATTTTAATGATTAGTCTAAAGATTTTATTTTCTATTCACCGCCGCCTCAGGGCACAGCAACAGATTCTGGGTCACTGGGGATCGAGCGTGGCAGAGAAATACAAATAAAAAACTAAAAGCTGGGGGATAACCATGGAAAAAATAAAGTAAAATGTAAAACAAAGACTTGCGAACTTGCTGTGGAATTTATGAGTGCGTTAATTGGTTTACAGAAAATTAAGGTTTATCTGGGGGAGAACTCGGGTTCTGGTGATTGTTATACGCATAAACCCTTTTGGTAAAATCTCTTCAAACCAGTAGCAAACATTTTTGGGGCGACATTCGTCTGTTTTTTCAGTTTTTTTTCCCCGATTTTCTTTTTTTTTTCTACATAAACAATTAGCCGGCACTGATTGTCACGGAAGCCCAGCGAGAACGAGAAAGAGAGAGAGCGGGGATCACATCGTTGGGGCAGCGTTGCTCCAGAGGAAGCACAAATAGCGGAATGCTGATAATTGCCCACGTTGCAAAATAAGAAGAAAAAAAAAACACACACACTGAGACTGGGTAACAAAATAAATAAATGCCAAATTAGAGCAATGGAAAAAATGCGTGGCAGCAAAAAAAAAAAGAAATTATATATATAAAAGACAAAAAGAAAAGAAAAACGAGCTGAGTTGTGTAAGACAGAGCGATAACCCCTCAGAGAGAGGTGAATATATTTGCGGTTACTTAAGTTGGCATTTCGGATGAGAAGATCATTTAAAAGTGTTTTAGCTACATATTACATATTACCAAATACGGGGTGTGTTCAACAAGTGTTCGAGTCGGTAGAGGAAATAAAAGAAAAATCAAAGAATACACTTTTAGACGTTTGGAAAACAAAAGCTTAAAAATATTTCGGATAACGACATTGACATTAAATTTGGCCCAGATATCATTAACAGTCCTGCAAATTCAATAAAAAAATAACTTGAAATGTTGAGCCCGTTAAATTTAAATTGAAAATTCAGCTTTCACACCTCGTAAATATATCTAAATTAGAAATGGTTTATATTTGTAAAAGCCACAGAATTCCTCATAAGAAAACCCGAGTTCATTGAGTCAATAAATCTTTATCCTGCAATTAAAATTCCCGTTATTGAAATTAATATCGATTAATATCGAAACAATCTCTCCAATAGAATAACCCTACAAAATTAACAATTGTGCAAATTCACATACATATTAAATTTCTTATTTTTTTATTTTTTATTTTATTTTAAATTTTGAAAATAATTCTTGGAATTACAAATATTACATAATACATTTCTATATTCCCAGGCATCTGATGATCCTCTAACATTTTATGTTCAAAATCTCTTGCGATTAATCTAAAAATTATCCATCGAATGTATTTTAAGGAATAAAATTCAAATCACTCACCTCTTTAACCTTTTGGCGGCGCTCCTCCAGCGTGGCATCCAGGAAATCCGGCGCCTGATCATTGCCACCGCCTCCGAGCGGCAGGTGGTGCACCTGTTGAGCGGGACTCTGGTGGGCGTTGACACCTGGCTGACTGGGTGGTCCTCCTACGCCACCGTCACCGTTTTGAACGGGGGCTGCCAGCACAGGTATCGCCGCATGCTGCTGGCCATCCTCGCCACCGGCATCCCGTTCCTGTTCCCGCTCCTGCTGGTCCATCAAAGCGGCCACCGCCGGAGCTGGGGCTTGGGCTTGGGCGGCCACCGCCTGAGCCTCACCGGCGGCAGGTGGTTCGTCCAGGATGTCGCCCAACTCGGCGCGGATCTTCTGCTCGAGGCGCTGGCGATCGCCAATAAAGTGGGGATCCTCGCTGCGATGAGGAGCATGACCTTGGCCAGCAATCGGGGGAGCTGGTATGAAGATCTCGGGCCCGGCCTTCTGGAAGTGCTTGTAGACCCGCAGCACCCGATCGCTGCCAAAGTTATCCGGCAGAAGGAAAATGCCGCCGAAGCAGAGGAAGCACAGGGTTACCAGCACGAGTCCAATCAGACATTTCTCGCGCGAATGGAAGTTCGATTTGCGTCCAATTGGACTAATGCGATACATGGTGTTCGAGTTGAAGTCTCACGGAAATTTCTTTGTTTTTTGCTCTTTCCTCGGTTTTCTTGCCTTTAGATTTTGATTTTACTTTTTCACAGAAGACTTGCTAAACATTTCCAGTTCCAGTTTGATTGATATTGATTTGTTACAGTTGTTTTTAATGTATAATAGTTCATTAAAGGAATATTAACTATAGATGTGTGGGGAGGAAAGTTTACGTGAAACTCATACTTTTTATTGTAATGTGTTAAGGAGTAATTGGTATCCTTTAAGTTTTACAATTCTGGTAATTTTTTCTCACTCATTTTTTTTTTTTTTAACTATCAGCTGTTTTTTATTCGTTTTTTTGTGTGTGGGAGGTTTGCCGGTAAAGGATTGGCTTTCTCTCTCGCTCGTTATAGCTTTTTTTAACATCTCTCTTTCGTGCTCTGTGCGCTCTCTTGCCGCTGCATTGTTATTGTTATTATTGGCTATTTTTGGTTGTTTTAGGGACACGCACACACGTAAGCAATTGAGGAGGAATGAAAACGAAATGCAGTAACAAAAAGAAAAAACGCCAACAAAAAGAAACAGACAAAACCAATAACAACAACAACATCAGAAACAAAAAAAAGGTAATTCGAGGCGATGTCGCTGCGTGGCGTACATGAAATAAAGAAGAAGCACTAGGAGAAAAAGAAGAAGAGTCGCGCAGAGACACACACTGTGGAAAGGAAAACAAACACAAACACAGACGCGTTTATGCGCTGAAAATAAAATCTTCTTTGCCCTGGAATTTGCACTGGCTAGTTGTTGTTTTCATTAATATTAATACTTAAATCACTTGAAAACTTGTTTGAATTGCAAAAAAAAATTTAACATGTTATTTAGTTGTATTGGGTCGTCAGCACTAAATGTTTTTATTAATTTTTTTATTTTTTTAAAGTTGTTATCAATATTAATTGTGTAGAATTCTCTATCATTCTTGAGGTCAAAAGAGTCGCATTCTCAAGAAAGAACTTTTTAGCTTATTCCACTGAATTTTGTATGATTTTTTATTTTAAATTACTTTACTCAGATTTGAGTACATCCAATTTGTTGGTTTTTATTCTGCAGATGGCCAATATGCTTTTTTACTTTACAAGACCCAAGATGTCACTTTATCTCCCGGTGCATATGGTTAAATTTCGTGATTAAAATCTAGAATAAATCTCGATTTTGCGGCTATGCATAAACTGCAGGTGAGAGAGATGCGGCACAGGGAGTGCGACAAAGAGAGAACGAGCGAGAGACATTTCACACGCAATAATTTGCAAGAACAAAACAGGCGGACAACAATAACAATTATTACAGAATACCGTTACAACGGTACAGCCAGCAACACACAACACAAACAGTTAAAAAAAAATTTGAAAAAAATTGTCTGTTTTTTTTTCGCAAATAACGAGAAGATGGCAGACAGGAGATAGATGATAAAAGAGAGCAAAGAGAAAGGGATGAATCTGAAAGGAAGGCGTCGCTTTGATTTTTTTCTTCTCCCTTTCTCCTTCGCTCGCGCCCTGGCTGCTGCTTTTGCTTATTCCAGTGTTGTTGTGCTCGTTGTTGTTGTTGTTCTTTGAGGGGGAGGTTGGTCGGTGAGGGGGGAGGGGCGTCAGTATCGTCAGCCACCTTTTACTAGCACAATTGTTTCAAGCCGCTGCGGTGGCGAATAGGGCCCATAATATTATTTACAAAACGAATTTCACGCACGCCACGCTCGATTTTGGTTAAAATATCACATCACAGCAATTTACTTTACTCTCTTCCAGTGTGCCCGGTCGCGCCACTTTAAATATGCCGCACACGGTGCAAGATACACTAAATTTGCCGTGACTTGTGGCAATGAACAGCTGTTCACTCAATGTTTGCAGCCTTTTAGCAAACAATAATAATGTAATAAAAATGATATATTTACTTAGTAATTTTAACTGTAAACTGAAAACATTTGATTGAAAAAGGTATCAAATAATCTTAATTTTATTTAAGATATTCTAGCGTACGTTACATTTTCAAATTTTTGTTTTCCAACACTGAAGAGAACAGGCCGATTATTCGTATGTCTAGGACATATTTCGGAATTACTCAGCACTGTGAACAGCTGATTTTCATTTGCCTGCGTTGATTTTTAAAGTTTTCTTCAAACTATTTCACAATTGTCGTTTGTTCTTATTTATTACTCAAGCCTCATAACACAAAATGGAGAAATTCGTGCGGGACTCGCTGTCCAAAATCTTAGATTGCGTGGTCACCGATCAAATGATGTCGTATGTACCCCGAGTCTTTGGAATGAAGATAGATGGTCTCAAGACGCTAATTTTGTTGTTATTTTCAGGGCAATCTTAAACATCAAAGATGACTACGAATTTGACAATTATTTTGGGAATTTACTGAGCGAAGACAACGAAGAACACCGCTTGTTCCTACTTAATTGCCGGAGAATGCTGCTCAGTGGAAAGCAGCCCCGAAATAATGGGAAGAGCAGCAAACCGCCGACATCCACGACGCCAATAAAAGGAGGCAACAGTGGCGGCGGCAGCGGGGTGAAGGTGAAGCCGGGAAAATTTGTGAATTTGTATGCCAACGATGGAAAAGTGATGGGCGACACCATATTGCTGAAGGGTCGTCGTCCCTGCGAGTGCCAGGCGGCGCAGCACAAGTTGATCAACAATTGTCTGGGCTGCGGCCGGATTGTGTGCGAACAGGAGGGCTCCGGTCCCTGCTTGTTCTGCAAAGTGCCCGTCTTTACCGCCGAGGAGATGATGCGGCTGGCAAAAGTGGCGCGTGAGAGCAAGCCGAATGCCAAGGCAGCAACCAAGCAGGGCAAGAAGAACAAGGATACAGCAGCATCGAAAGAAGCTGCGTCCAAGGAATCCCTGGAAAAGGCTCTGGCTCAAAGGGATCGCTTGCTGGAGTACGACAAGAACAGCGAGAAGCGAACGACTGTCATTGATGATGAGCTCGACTATTTCCAGGTGCGCTTAGTGCCCTTAACAAACCTTAAGGAGTGATAATTAAAAAATATCTTTTGATTTTCAGGAAAACTCTGTGTGGCTGAGCAATGTGGAGCGCGAGAAGTTCGAAAAGCTTAAGGGGGAAATGCACGAGATGAAGCACGGCAGTCGACTGAATCGCAAGATTCGCGTGGACTTCGCTGGTCGCGAATTGCCGGAGGATCTGCCCGTTTCCAAGGAGTATGAACAGCAGGTGATCAAAGAACTGGCGGCGGTGTCCAAGGCTGCGGGCGGTGCATCCAACTGGAGCTCCTCATCCCTCACCGGGCACTCGGCCATGGCCCTGGCGCCCATTGTGGATATGGCCAAGCCGCCGGTCTACAGGACTAGCAAGGAGGCAAAGAGTTGGCCAGCGCCGGCATCGGCCACCGATGGACTGGAGCATATCTACAATAGGGTGCAGGACAAGGAGCTGCTGGAAATGCAGGACATGCGTCAGTGCCTGTCGATGCACCAGCCATGGGCCTCCCTTCTAGTGGCGGGAATTAAGAAGTAAAGTTTGAAAGGAACCTTTGAGATTTCATTTAAATTTTACTTCACTTTTCAACGCAGACACGAAGGTCGAGTTTGGTACAGCGAGCACCGTGGACGACTGTGGATTGCTTCTACCTCAAAGGAAGCGCACGCCGACGACATTGCCCAAATGGAGGAGTTTTACCGCGTGATTTACAATGGTAAATGACTTAAACTTATAATAATTATGGTTATTATATTCTATTCCCTTCCAGATCCCAATATCACATTTCCCAGTCATTATCCAACAGCAAGCCTGCTGGGCTGCGTTCACGTGGATAGCTGCCTGCCGCAGGAGGAGTATCGGGAGATATATCCCAACGGGGAATCGGACAGCCCGTATGTCTTTGTCTGCTCGAAGCCGGAACAGCTCAATATCCTGCTGCCCGTTAAAGGCGAACACAAAATATGTAAGGATTTCGCTTTGCTCAGCTAACTGATTGCTAAAGAATTCTCTTTTTATAGATGAACTTCCTCTGAAAACGCACAGTGCCGCCTGCAAAACGCTGCTCAGGGCCAGGGGCATCAAGGGTTAATGCGAAAACTGAGATAAAATGACATCAATCCAAATCCAAACACATTCTAATTAGTTTTAGGCCAGAACTGCATTACAAATGCCGAAATTCTGTGAATATGAATGAGATTTGTCTTAAATAAAAGGAAAAATTAAAACCAAATGAAGTGATTTAAATTGCATTTTAAAGAACTCTGCAAAATAAACCCCCAGCCATGTATTCTATTTCATTTTTTAATTAAACGCACGATTATCAGCCAGCTTGATTAGTTTCTCGTGATCGCTATGCGAACAGGGTATCCTTTCATAGAAGCGACAGTCTACTCACTGCACAAAGTTGCAGTTCATTAAATGATTACTTCTTTCTTACATACCACGCGTTAACCTATTATTTTAAATTGTTTTCCCCTCTTCACTAATTAAAATGGCGATATCTTAAGTTAGATATAACGAAAATCAGCTAACCCAGAACCTATAAAAGCCGTCCTCAGGTT